>NDXB01013084.1:0-12913 GCA_002631895.1 Agapornis roseicollis | reverse complement strand
CCAACAGCTCCACGTCCCTCTTGTGCTGCTGCCCCAGAGCTGGAGCAGGGCTGCAGGGGGGGCTCCCCAGAGCTCAGCAGAGGGGCAGGATTGCGGGAGATCAAGTTCCTACGGACAATGCTGAGACATTCAATGTGATAAGCGAATGCCATTTTATTAGACAAAGTGTTAACCTTATATACAGGTTCTTAGCACAGCTACACTGATTTGGCAGTTGTTGGTTGAGCACCTTAAATCTTAACAGTGTTAGGATTGGATAACACCGTCCTGGGAACTCAACCATCAGAATCTCTCAGCTCCTTTTCTCTTCTGCTTACCTGTGCAGCCTTGCAGCCGGTGTTTCTGTACTCCCTCATCCACGGCCTTCAGTTTATCTCGACTACGTGACCATTCTCATGCAGGCTGCCTTACACCAAGGCCTCTGGATTGCTCACAGAATGTCCCTTGTTGCACAGCCTGTCCACACAGGATCCCCTCCTTGAGCTGCTGCTCACGCTCTGGGGGTGCACCCAGCACACAGGGGGGTTCTGGGCTCAAGCACTCGCTGAAGCTGGGTCAGTGTTGGGCTCGGCACCCAGCACGCTCAAGTCAGGATGGACAGAGGAGGGATGCACCCTGGGACTAAGGCCATTGCTGCGGACCCAGCACCAAGCTGCTGACTGTACATTACTATATACACTGACTATTCAAACAAAACTCACTATCAAGTTGCTGATTTATATCCCCAGTTGCTTCAGTTTGGTAGAGGAAAGTTGGCTGGCGGGGTCCTTTTGGTGTAAACGGCTTCAGAACAAACCCATTACATGTTTCTCCTTAACTGTGTGGGGTTTTTTTATCCTGGAATATACTTAACATGCCACCTAAATCAGCTACATATTGTCCCTGTCATTTGGTGTTAATGGCATCGGAAGGATCACTAATGGGTCATTATCAGAACCTGACCTTGCAGGTATCTGAAAGTGTTTGTTCATAGGGACTCATAAATATCCCCTGGGGACAGTGAGTGCTAAAACATCCTTATCACTGACTGCACAGAGCTTTGATTGTTAACAAATTAAGGTATCTTCAAGTTTAGTACGTTATTACCCCATTAACAAACAGAGCTGTGTGCCTCTTCAGTACTGCTGCTGGTAGAGCCACAAAGTCCACATTGTCTCTCCAGAACTGAATTTCCTTCTGCTCACTCAATGTAGTCTCCAAAGCCTTAATGCAGGTGAGACCTGCACGTGGCAAGATCACCTCCTGTGCCATTTACTCGAGGTGGAGGTGGTTTGAAATGGGGGGAGGGTGTGTGAAACGATCCTGATTTCACGTAGGTTGACGTGGGCTGTGGGACCCCAGCAGATTTAAAAGCTCCATGTGCAGGCCTCAGGATCTTTTGTGGGTGAACTCATTGAGGACCTCCTGAGAAAGAACCTAAACCAGTTAGAGAGTGACACCAGGGGGCCTGGCTGACCACCCATGTCCATTGCTGATGGCATGCACTCACCTGGTCTATGAAGTGATCTAATGAAGCCTTTCCTTTGCAGAACATCACTCCTGAGGTCCCGTCCCCGGATGATTCTCCCGGTCCAAAGCCTTGTGTGCCTCGCGGCCTTTGGCCTGGCTCTCCCCTTGGCCATCAGTCTCTTCCCACAGATGTCTGAGGTCAGTACGTGTCTGGTCACTGCAGTGGGGTATCTCAGGGGGGCTCAGCAATGCCTTCTTGGATAATAGTCCCATTCCTACCGGGACTTCTCCTGGTTTGGATGAAGTTGGTTGCTGTCTTCTTCGCTTGAACAAGCACAGATTCACTTGGCAAGTGATGGTTATGTTAGTCCCTCCTGTTAGCACGTTATGTGGATTAATATCACACAGCTTTTCTATGCCTCTAACCAGTGCTTGGACCATGTGGTGGGATGTACCTTCCAAGCAAACAGAGGAGGAACTGAACAGAGTTTGTTCCACTCAGCAAATACACCTTTTACAGGCAAGGGATGGTCATGGGTGGTTCTCTGATCCTTCTCTCTTCCATTGCATCCACTGTTCTCCCACAAGGGTGATCTGCTCCAGGCCTTTCCCACATGGAGGACAGATCAAAGCATGAGGGATCGGGGTGCAAGCAGGTTGCAATAAGGTGGAGGTTTTAAATGTATGAAGATTGTGTCCTGCCAGTGTCTCAGCTAGCACAGTGGGCATCCTGTCCCTCTTTAGTGATGCCCAGGTTAGGTCTGATCAGATCACAAGTGAAAGGATGTTGGTTTTTCTGATGGGTGACTCTGAGACTCCGGCTGGGTTCATCCTGTCTTGCCTGGGGACATGAGCTCAGTCAGAGCTGAGCTGCACGGGAGAGAGCATGTTTCTGTTCCCCCTCTGCCATCACAGTGGCGTTTCCTTGGTGTTAACATAGTGAAAACAAGTCTTTGTCCATTAAGCAGAGAGCCTGGGATGTACGTTTGATGTGGATGTGCTCTCCAGAGCTCCTTTTAGGGTTTCTGCCTTTTTCTCTTCTAGCCTGGCTCTGGGAAGACACAGCCTGGGGGTGAACGGAGGCAGCAGAAATGAGATCTACCCGAGTTAGCTCAATGCATTGCTAAGGGGGTGTTTGTTTGTAAGTCATTCATTTTGACTGTTTGGAGCTGATAGATTTGCAGACTGTGTGTTTGTACCTTTACAGGGAGGGTCCCTATTATAAAGTGATAAACCCCCTATCAAACAGAGCACAGGACCTTGCTGCAGTTCTGTCTGTGTCACCTAGAAGAGTTGATCAGTAATTGGCACGCCAGCCTCCACTGGAGAATTCATTTCCCGGGTTTATCCATGACTTCTAGCCAGGGAATCTTGTTGTACACTTGTCTGCTAGACTGAAAAACCTGTTACAGATTTTCTGTTGTCCTTGTGAGCTATTTCCAGGCTGAGATAAAACTGTCCCTTCGTCTTCTCTTTAAGAGACGTAATGTGTCTCAATCTTGGAGTCTCTTGCTAAAAGACGTGTTTTCTGAAGCTTTAATGATTCATATGGCTCTTCCTTAAACTTTTTCTAATTAGTCAACATCCTTTTTGGAGCCCTTCCATAAGAACCAGACACAGTATTCCAGTAAGAAGTTGCACAAGTACCAGTTGCAGGAGCAATGTGATTTGCCTGCTTGAATTCCTACATCCACAGAAGCATGTTAGTCATTTTGGCGTGAGCTCAACCTTAGCTCCCTGTCCATCGGTTTTTTGCTGTGAGCCCAAGTTCTGCTCAGAGGTTTTGGTTATGAAAGGCTGAGGAGTATTGGCAGGTCTCACACCCATTCAGGGTGCCTGGATTGTGTCCAAAGTTCCTGTTGGAAGGAGACCTGGGGATAGAGCATTGCTTGTAGAACGCTCTTATTCCAGGGAATGCTCCAATTATTATGCTGCTATTTCCAGGGAAAGGAGCTTCACTCAGCAGAAGGCTTTTCCTGGGAAATCTTCTTGCAACATAATCAGGGAAGCAAGACCAAGGGAGGTACAACCAACCTCATATACCCCAAAGGGGGCATTGCCACCATGCCCCCCCAAATGGTGCCCCATGCCATAAACGCACACACTCTTTGTCCCCAGAGGGAATTCTGTGTTTGACCATAGTATGATGCTCATTGACTTCTCTTCCACAGAACACCATGTGGTCCAGGAGTCTCAGTGACCTAGGCTCTTAATTCCTTATCACTTTCCCAGACTTGGTGTCATAGAATCATAGAACCATAGAATAGTTAGGTTTGGAAAGGACCTTAAGATCATCCAGTTCCAACCCCCCTGCCATAAGCTGGGACACCTCACACTAAACCATGGCACCTTAAGCCTTAAGCAGCCATCACTGTATTTGCTCCCTTCTTACTGCTGATGCGTTGAGCCAAACCAAACCATTCATTCAACACAGACAGGAAACTCACCCTGCAATTCTGTTTTGGAATTCAGCATTTTGTCCACTCCCTATGGTTTCTGTTGGCATCACTTCTCTGAAATAGGAAGTGTGTGCTAAGGAGGTCAATGGGAATTATAGTTGTGGTACCAGAGTCTGAATAGTCAGAGTTCAGCACTTTGGGCTCTAGAAGAATGATAATTTGTTGCCTCAGTTTGTCTAAAACTGAAGCTCACAAGGTCTTTTGGCCTTGATGTTTTCGCTTGATGGGTGCCACTTAATTTATAATGTCTAGTATGTGATACCGTAACGCGAAGAATTGTGTTGATGCTAAGAGCTGAATGAATTGTAGCCCACAAGGAAAATGCAGGTCTGCCTTCCTTCAGCAGGATATTCAAATCGCAGGCATCAGGCACTACTGAAACCACCCAGCATCACTTGAGAATGACCTTCTCCAGCAGATGCAATGTTATCTGCAGTGTAAACATGAATCAGCGCTGATTAGTAGATCAAACAGAATGACGCTCGCTGCCCACGCCTCGTGTCAATGGAGAGAAACCAGTACAGCTGGTGATGGAGCTCATTACCTACTGGGATCTCAGCTCTGCTCAGCTCCACGTGCACAGCTGGACCTCACATCTGTCCATGCCAAGGACTCAGATTCTCTGGAGCAGCCTGGTGTGAGCAGGCTTCCAGTGATCTTTGCATTCCTTATTTGCAATATGTTTGCAAGGCCAGGTTGGACACAGGGGCTTGGAGCAAACTGCTCCAGTGGAAGGGATTCCTGCCCGTGGCAGGGGTTGGAGCTGGAGGAGCTTTAAGGTCCCTTCCAACCCAAACTAGTCTAGGATTCTGTGATTACTGTGTGAGTGTGTGCATAAAGAGCGTAAAGAGATCCTGCAAAATCTCATTGATGGTGACTGTGGAGATGCTAAAGTGAGCAGATCAAGTGATTTCTCTGAAACAATCTCTCCAGAGCCATTTCTTCACATTCTTGGATAGGAAATCTGAGTTTCCTTGCAAAGAGTATTTCTCAAAATGTGTGACTTCTTGG
Organism: Agapornis roseicollis; assembly: GCA_002631895.1. NCBI lineage: Eukaryota > Metazoa > Chordata > Aves > Psittaciformes > Psittacidae > Agapornis > Agapornis roseicollis. Next base: position 7,994 of record NDXB01013084.1, on the reverse strand, counting down.
TTGCTCATCACTGGTCCATGAATTTAGCTAGGTTCATAGATGGAAGGGGAGTTTGGAATTAGATCTGAGGCAGAAGCTGTTCCCTGGGAGGGTGCTGAGGCGCTGGCCCAGGGGGATGGCCCAGAGAAGCTGTGGCTGCCCCATCCCTGGCAGTGCTCCAGGTTGGATTGGACACAGGGGCTTGGAGCNAGGCAGAAGCTGTTCCCTGGGAGGGTGCTGAGGCGCTGGCCCAGGGGGATGGCCCAGAGAAGCTGTGGCTGCCCCATCCCTGGCAGTGCTCAAGGCCAGGTTGGACACAGGGGCTTGGAGCAAGCTGCTCCAGTGGAAGGGGTCCCTGCCTATGGGAGCAGGGGTTGGAGCTGGAGGGGCTTTAAGGTCCTTTCCAACCCAAACCAGGCTGGGATTCTATGACTCTATGACCTGGAGTGTTTGAACATTGATCTCTCTATGCACATGCATGTGTGTATTTGCTTTCTCTCATAACCAGCGTGTGAAGCAGCTATGAACATGACACGTCTGAGATGATGCTGTTATAATGAGCGCTACCCAGGGAGTAAATTATTAACAACAAGATGTAATAGGCGTGTTCTGTTCCAAAAATATGATTATGGTCTGAGCAGCAGCCCTTTCAGGAATTGCAAATGAGCCAAATTCTGCCCTTAATCACACATTCACAGTCCTTTTTCTTTAGTCAGAGAGCAAACACAGAGGGCTGATGTGTTATTAAGCACTTGTTTTAGCATGGGAGCTTGACTGGCCGCCTTTGATCCACTCTTCTAAAGGGACTTAAACTTACAATTAGTTTTCAAGCAGAACTGAAGCCCTGTGTGTTAGATAAATGCAGCCACCTTATCACATCAGCTGTAGCTGCTTCACACTTATACCCGGTTTAAAGTAATGTAAGAGAAACCAGAATTTGGCTCTGGTTCTGTGTAGGAACACCAATAACAGGTACATGGAAATTGTGGAGCTGGACAACCTTCATGTACCAGGAAGGTGAATGCATCCAGATCTTCTCTTGGGTTGGCATTTGGCGTAGCTAAGACCTCAATGTTGCACAGATGGAATCTGTACATTCTCTTCATCAAGGATTGTAGTGATAGGAGGAAGAGTAATGGGTTCAAACCTTAACATAGGAGATTTGGGTTCAATCTTAGGCAGAAGCTGTTCCCTGGGAGGGTGCTGAGGCGCTGGCCCAGGGGGATGGCCCAGAGAAGCTGTGGCTGCCCCATCCCTGGCAGTGCTCAAGGCCAGGTTGGACCCAGGGGCTTGGAGCAAGCTGCTCCAGTGGAAGGGGTCCCTGCCATGGCAGGGGTTGGAGCTGGAGGAGCTTTAAGGTCCCTTCCAACTGAAAACCAGGGTGGGATTCCATGAATCCATTTGGATATCTGCAACAGTGCAACAGAATGACAGCCTCTTTCTAGATGTTATGGTTTTGAAGATCACCTTATAAGAGTAAAACCTTAGTGTCAGCCATAAAGAGATGGGTCCTTGTGACTAAACACGCTTAAGGTGCTGAGAAATACACTTCTAAACCCAATATAGTGTTAAATCCAGTACCTAAATGCATCAATATGCATTAAGTCATTCACTGCTGTTAAGTTTAGGAGAAACATCTAGTTAATGCATTTAGCCCACAACCTCCAACTGCCTCCCATGCCCCCCGGGGAATCTCTTTTCTAACCGCCTATCCTACAGCATCCCCACTGACAACTCCTACTCAGCTATGCACTGCCAATAGAAACAGCTGTGACAGTTCCAAACTGAAAATGGGACTTGTGCAAATGAAATTCAGTGTAGCTGCAGAAGAAAGAACCATGGGGTTGCTCCACTCCTTTTTCCACCCTTTGGTCTCTGCTCATCCACCTCATTCATTTCTTCAGCATCCAAAAGGATGCTCTTGGACTTCCAGGGTGCCCCAAAGCCATTGAAATTTGCCTCATCCCATGCCTGGTATGCTGGTTGTGCTGGTAAAGAGGGATAAACTCAGGTGAGAAATGGAGCTGAAAGCAAGAGCTGATGGCAGAGAAACCCTTCCACTTGCTGTAATCCACATGCCCTCCCTACGGGTTGAGTTTAAAGGGCTTTGGTTGCTGGTTAGGGCAAACCAAACCATCTTCCGGAATGAGGCTGATTTCAGCTGAAAGCCTTTTCTTCCTTTTGGATCTCCAGGACAAGGGGAATAAACAGCCTAAAATCCAAGGCTGAGCTATTGTTTTCCAATCTGTTTTAGCCTTCATCTTGTTGGCAGGCTGCTTTAGAAAAGCAAAAGGTTAATGAGCCAATGTGCAGTGGGATTATTGCAGTAAAGATGACAGTGAACCAGTAATTACTAATTAGATGCAGTTTAACAGGAGGAACAAGTGAAATCTCCTCTTCACCAACTGTCAATAATTAGCAGATTTGGTGAGGTTGAAATGTGTCCACAGTTAAAAGGCTGATTTTTTAATGAAATGGCACTTGACAAAAGAGCTGTACGGGGGTCACAGCCATAGCCCTCGAGACGCTTCCCTATACCATACTTAGGAGGGAAATCAGATGCAAGACAGCAGGGGGTCCCCATGAAACCATTTCTCCCTTGGGATTGCATTGCACAAGGGAAGGGGGAGGGGAGCAGGAGGGATTCTCTGCAGTAATTTTGTCCAACTTGGATGAGAAGCAAAGGAAAGGATTTGCCAGCTGCCATGGGGAAAAATGTTTGGGAAGTGAGAAGTTGGGTGGTATTTCTTTGCTTCTGAGCAATGGGTTCTTGAGGGTCTGGTGAGCTGAGCCCGCTGGTCAAAGCCTACCCTTGGGATGGAGATTGGAGTGGCACGAGGTCCTTAAGGACTGCGGGTGGTATGTGTCTCCCAAAGACTACAGCAGATTCAGGCTGTGCCCTGAAGGTTTGGTTTCACACTGACACACAGGCAATGCTCCGTCGTTGACTTGCGAAGCATTTAGAGGTTCATCTGAGGTTCCTCTCCTATGTGCTGCTCTAGTTTCTCTGCTAGCAAAGTAACTGATTGTAACTTGACATAAGCAAGAGTATCTTTATTTTCCACATCAACTTCAAAGGGAGAGGTGATGCGTGTGAGCTTCCTTAGGCAGGTTGGATGGGGCTTGGAGCAACCTAGTCTAGTGGAAGGTGTCCCTGCCCATGGCAGTGGGTTGGAAGTGCATGAGCTTTAAGGTCCCTTCCATCCCAAACCAGTCTGGGATTCTGGGATACTTTAATGCCCATGAAACCTTTTACTTGAGCAGAACCCCCCAGGGTTTACATGGTACTGAGTGGTTGGATGCCACTGTGGTTCAGGTAGGGCTGGAGAGAAGACCTGGGGTATTTGGAAACATGTTGAGCCCTGTTCTGGCCTTCAGATGAAGGATGATGCTTAGCAAGGTTTGTGTCTGGTGTTCTTTGGTAAGGATGGACTCATTCCTGTCAGAGGCTGGAGGACAAATGAGTGGCTCCTTTCAGAATATAGTCCTGCACCTGAAAGAGTAAAGATAGGAGAAGAGGTGATATTTGGGGAACTGCCATGACTACATACAGGCTGGATGTGGTTGCACAAAACTCAAATATAAGTTGCTAATCCATGGTTTATAAGGAATAATAACCTAAGGAAATCATAAACCTCATCTATACTTCTAAACCCAACAGGGTGTGAGTACAAGCTGGATCACTGGCCTGTGGTGTCCAGCCTGGTTGATTGTCTGCATCCTCTCTGGATCAGTTTTGGCTTCCCAGCTAATGCTGGTGGGACCCAGGGACTGCTTCCAGTGAATAAAGCCTCCCTCTCTGGGGGAAGAGTTTGGCCATATGGATGCAGGTTGTGCCATACCAGTTGTCCCTAAGCCCAAGGCTGGATTCTGGCCCATGTTGTTACACACAACAATAGCTCTGCCTCTACTCAGGGAGTTGTGGTGTGACAACTTTGGTCTGGGACCTCTATGTTAACTTGATCTGTGATTTATAGGTCTAATCTGAGCTGAGTTTTGACATCAGAGGACCAATGTAATCTTGCATTACAGGAGAGTCAATGCATGGTAAATGCCCCATCCCTGGCAGTGTTCAAAGCCAAGCTGGACAGAATCTTGGGCAACATGGTCTAGTATGAGGTCTTCCTGCCCATGGCAGGGGGCTGGAAGTGGATGATCTTAAGGTCCTTTCCAACCCATATCAACCCAATATCACTCCTTATCATCCTACACCATGACAGGACCATGCCTCAACTGAGCAGTGGAGAAGCAAAGATCTCTTTAGCCTTTGCTTCAAGTGTCTGAGACAGTTGGACACAAAATGAAGAGTGAAGGGTACATCTGTCCTACATGGAGCCTACTCTTGCTGACATCCTGGGCATGGACCTGAAGTCTGGAGACTGAAGTGTTTGTCACCAGCTCTTTCTGTGACAAATCCTTCCCTGCTGCAAATCAAACCAAACCAAATCAAACCAAACCAAATCAAACCAAACCAAACCAAATCAAACCAAACCAAATCAAATCACTGCCTTGGCCATGAATCTTCATGAAGCCACCAGAGCAGCTCAAAGCACATTGGGACCGGTCCCTAGCACTCAATTCTGCTGTCTCAGTAGCTCATGCAGAGAGACGGGACCTTACTCATGCAACACAACAGGAGTCCTCACCTGTACATCTCAAGATGGTGACCATGCAATGTGCTGAACGGGGCAAGTTGGTCTGAGGCTGCTTGCTAAGGGATGAGCCATGAACTTGAACCTGACCCTGGGCTAAACAGCCCATTTTGGGAAAGGTTTCCATCTCCCATGGCTTCAGACAGGAATGCTTTCACCATTTGCTTCCCTGACGTCTCCCTTCCTTCCCTGCTCTCACCAGCACTCTCTGAGAGCATGGAACGGAAGAGAAGATGATGTGCTTGGGTTTAGCCTCCCTTCCCAGGTTTTCCTTTACCTGCCCCAGCTGGCCAGGGCAGGGTTTGCAGATCCTTGTTTCCCAAGGAGCCAGGTCCTTCTGATTGGAGCAAGCTGCTCTGGAGGAAGGTGTCCCTGCTCATGGCAGGGGGTTGGGGCTGGATGAGTCTATCATGCTATGATTTTTGGATGTCTCCCGTGGTTTTTTACCCATGTGTTTCCCAAAATTGCAGTGTTTCCCCTGCCAACTTGCTCCACAGTGGGCTGGGGTTGGGGGGGGGTCTCAGTCACTTCTTCTGTGAACAAACATCCTTCTTTCCAAGAGGAAGAGGAAGGATCAGGTCTTCAGGAGCATCAGCTCCACCATCGCTCTTCTACAAGCCCCCAGGCAACATTGGAGGGGGTGTAGGTTTACAGCAGCTCAGCCTGTTTGCACCTCGCGGTGTAATTATGAGGCTCAATGACATCTCGTCTGGGGCAGGTCACGAGTGAGCAGTGCTCTGATTGATTTGGAGCCTGGCTCTTTGTTCTCACCTTCCCTGTCCCAGAGGCTTTGATTTGTGACCCAGCTGCTGTTTGAAGTCAGCTCCTGAGAGTGGGCCTTTGTTTCCCAACCAGCGCTCCCCAGAGAGCCAAAGGTGCTGAAAACCTTACAGGATCTGGCCCTAAAATCCTAACCTGGCCCAGCAGAGCTTGTTCTTGCTGGCACCAAACTGTTATTTGTGGTCATCCGTGGTGGGTGTGTGGGAGAAAGGAACCCTTTGTGCTGCCCAGGGGCTTCAGCGCAGTGGCAGACAGGATCTGGTTTCATGTTTATATCTCTGGCCCTGGGATACAGGTTCAAGTATGTAAACTATCCATCCTGCAAGCACAGGCTGCTGCAGGTGTGTGGGTGCTGGTGGGCATAGAAAAACATTCCTGACACCATCTCTTTTGAGGAGGCTTCACCTTCCTGATGGCTATAAGCCATTAGGAGTCAAAAGAAAGAGCTGACATCCGACAAGTCCGGATAAACAGCTAAACATTAACCCTTAAAGTGCCCCGAAAAACATACTTAAAAGGCACTTTGTGGAAAGAAGCCATTTTTTTTCCAGGCCTGTTAATTGCTGTCTTTCTTCAGGACACCTTTCAGCAGCACCTACTGTAAACAGAGCGGCTCATCCCAAAGCACTTCCCCCAAGGATTCCTTCCCTGCTCCAGGAGATGGACATCCCCGTCTCCTCCTGCCCTGTGCAGTCCTCCTGTGGGTCCTTGGGTTTGCTGGTTTATGCTTTATTCTATTCAGGACCTTTCCTCTCTTTCTGTCAGCCCACCCTAAAGACTGAGTCCTCTTTCAGCCCCAAAACCTCAGTCCTCTTGGTCACCAACAGCCTCTTTATTTGGTGCAGTTGGGTTCATCCCCATGGCTGTTGCCTGGCTATACCTGTCTCTTGCTGCACAGGGTTGGATATGTCCTTGCCTGTGTGTTTGGAGAGGGTTCTTTAAGCTCAGCTGAAGCAGTGCTACCTCAGACTGCTCTGAATGAGGCATACAGGATACAAGCAAAGGAAGGTGGCCAGTTGTCCAGACTTGCCTGCCATAAGGGTGCTTGCTTACTGCAGAGAATGCCTTATTAATCGCATTCCTCAAGCACAAGCATATATATAATCATCTGCAATTGCTTTTCAAATCATTTAGACCCAGCACCCTGTTTCTAGGGAGGCTGTTGGTCCTTCACAGAACAAAATGTGATGGAGGTTGGGATCCTGAGGAACTTCCTTACCTTCTTTAAAGCAACAAGGACACCCCTAAATCCTGCAATACTGATGCAAAACCATCATCCTCTTCCTTCTTAAGAGCAGGATGTTTGATGTTCGCACCAAACAGCAACAAATGCTCTCTTCCTTGACAGAACTGCTTGAGGGTTTCTTACCAGAATGGATCTAATGGCTCATTTTCATCAAGACAGAAACTTGCCACATTCATGATGTTCACATTCAAAAGCAGCAGAGACAACTCCAAGTCTCTGTAAATGCTTTTCATCCCAGCGAGGAGCAGTAACCCCAACTAAACTCTGCAAGTTTGGGGTTCTCAGAGTCATATTTTAAGTGGGCTGATGACTCCCACCCATCCATTGACTTGAATGTTCCCCAAAGAATGTCTACACTGTGTCCCGTGAGGCTTCTTTCAGTGTGTGCTTGCAGCCCAGAAAGCAACCGTATCCTGGGCTGCATCAACAGGAGCGTGCCCAGCAGGGCCAAGGAGCTGATCCTGCCCCTCTGCTCTGCTCTCGTGAGACCTCCCCTGGAGCATTGAGTGCAGTTCTGGGGTCCTCAGCATCCAAAGGACATGGAGCTGTTGGACCAAGTGCAGAGGAGGCCACGAGGATGAGCAGGGGCTGGAGCAGCTCCTGTATGGAGCCAGGCTGGGAAAGTTGGGGCTGTTCAGGCTGGGGAAGAGAAGGCTGCGTGGAGAGCTCAGAGCAGCTTCCAGTATCTGAAGGGGGCCTATAGGGATGCTGGGGAGGGGCTCTTCATGAGGGACTGCAGTGACAGGACAAGGGGGAACGGGTTCAAACTGAAACAGGGGAGGTTTAGATTGGATCTAAGGAAGAAATTCTTTGCTGTGAGGGTGCTGAGGCACTGGAATGGGTTGGACAGGGAGGTTGTGAGTGCTCCATCGCTGTTGGTGTTCAAGGCCAGGTTGGACAGAGCCTTGGGTGCCATGGTTTAGTATGAGGTGTCCGTGCTTATGGCAGGGGGGTTGGAACTGGATGATCTTTCCAACCCAAACTGTTCTATGATTCTAAGTCCTATCCTGAAGAAGGGTCCTTACCTTAAGTCTCGTTCCTGAGCTGCTCTGTTTCTCTTTATGGGTCATTAGTTTGTGTTGTTTGTGTCTTACCCCCTGGTCCCTTGTGAAGCATTGCAGACCAAGGTGCCACCTCACTGGGGACACAGGCTGGCACCTCCTGGATACTAGTGGCTGTGAAAGGAAGGAAAGCCCTTGGCCTTCCTGGATTGCTGGAGAGAAGTGGCAATGTCTCTCTTCTCTGGCAGACAGAAAGAACTTTATCTGGATCCTGCTGTTTGAAACCTTACAATTTCAAAGCCTTTACTTGTTTTAACGGTGGTGGTTTTGTTAATA
>NDXB01013083.1:10559-28234 GCA_002631895.1 Agapornis roseicollis | reverse complement strand
GGCACAAGGACCCTGTGAAGACTGTCAGGAAACCAGCTCCGAGAAGCATCATTGCAGTGTGAGGTGGTAGACTCAACTTTAGCAGGCGTCCCTGCAGAGGCTCTACCTCCCCCACATTGCATGAGGGTTGGGCTTTCATACTGCCCAAAATGCACACTCATTCTGACACAGGTGGCCAGCCTATGTCAGAAGAAGTGGCCAGCAGTATCTAAAAAGGTCTCCAAGGGTCAATAAAAACATGGACTTACTTATATTTACCAACATCTAGCACATAAGTATCACACAGACTATATCACTGTGAGTCTTGATTCAACACATATATCACAGGGAAAGTTCACAATATATCTACATTCTCCACCTATTTCACTTTTCCTGTGAGAATTACCCATTTATCATGAGGATTTGGGGGTTATAAATCAGGCTTCTTTTCCAGATGTATACACTCCAGGTCAAAAGGATTATCCAGGTCGGCATCGGTATTATCAGGTGTCAGAATCTCAGGAACAGTAACAGCCACAGTCCGGTGAATGTGCACAGGCTCCTTCTCGGGGTCAATAGGGCCTGAGTCAAAAGGATCGTCTTCATCTCTGCCTTTGGTCTTCGCAGCCAAAGCGGCAACCAGCGAAGGTTCCAGGGCTGTGGGGGGAGTGGGGGGTGGGGCACTGGGCTCCACGATCTCTTTTTTATGCTTTTATCATTCTAAAATAGTTCTCCGAATGATTAACAAATTTTTCACAGTGTCACTGTCTTTTGTGGCTGCGTCCCATAATTTCACCCCCACTTCATCCCAGAGTTTTTTGGTGAAGATATTGGACTCCGTAACGGTGGGCATTTCAGCCCGGACCCATCGAAATAACCCTTTAAGTTCTGGATCGGAGAGAGATTTGCCATGTTTCTTCAGCAAATTTCTCATACGATCATACGCCTCTTTCTCTGAAGGGGACAGGGTATTCCCCATGTTTCCCACAGCGCTCACCTCTGTCTGCTCCGCAGAGGGCTGATACCGGTTCCTGCTTCCTTTCAGGAGCTCATTCCATGTTCCGTGGGACTCGTGGCCTGCCACTCAGATAGGTGGTTGTCTTCATTCCCACATCACGTCGGGGTCACCAATTTGCCGCGATTGAGAGGCGGGACGCAGCTTGATGCAAGCTAAATGTCGTTTATTTTTACAAAAGCAGGTCCTTATATAGAAAGACAAACCCCTTACACAAAAGCATGCTGATTGGTTACTGCCCCGTGGCTATCACTAAGCTAACAAANGACGCAGCTTGATGCAAGCTAAATGTCGTTTATTTTTACAAAAGCAGGTCCTTATATAGAAAGACAAACCCCTTACACAAAAGCATGCTGATTGGTTACTGCCCCGTGGCTATCACTAAGCTAACAAATTCTTTTTACTTATCTCTTAAGCAACAGTATAGGCAAACAATGTAACTGTAGAAAACCTCAGTCTCTTCATTCCTCTGCTACAGTCTGCTGGTAAAGCAGATGGCCTTCGTTCTCGCTGACTTAATTTCTCTTATCAGTTCCGCTTCTCCAGGCAGTTCTGCTTACACAGAGTTCTCCTCCAGTTTGTCCCATGGCTTATGTCCAACTAACTCCAGCACGTCTCCTTCAATAAGCTGTACGGTACTGGGTGTTCTGTCCAAGTCACATAAATCATTTCCTACAGGCAACATCATATAATTGTGTTCATTGGCTGTTTTCCCCTAGAATCAAATCCCCTTGAAGTACATGTAGAACTTCCCCATCTTCCTGCATTAGCCAGCAAGCATATCCAGGTCCCTGAGCAAAAGCAATCCCACAAGTGGGTTTGCCTTTACCTGAAGCAAGAATAAGCCAGACTCCTCAGCAAATTCTTTATGTGCACCACAGGAATTTTATCCCCCTCTACAATACGTAAATGTTCTGATTGTGCTGGGCTAGCCCTGTTAGCAGATCCCCTAGTGTTGACTGACCAGGTGGCTTTTGGTAAATGTGTATCCCAATGTTTGAAAGTTGCAGCACCCATTGCTGTCAGTGTAGTTTTTAAAAGCCCATTGTACCATTCTGTTTTCCCATAGGCTGGTGCATAGTAGGGAATATGATATACCCACATGGTATATCACTTTGGTACGCTCTTTGACCCAAGTGTCTTTAAGGTTGTTTCAGAAATGAGTTCCACTGTTTGAGTCGGTTCTCTCTGTGGTGCCGTGTTCCCATGAGATTTGTTTCTCAGGGCCCAGGATAGTATTCTGGGAAGTGACATGGGGCACAGTGGATGTTTCCAGCCATCTGGTGGTTGCTTCCACAATGGTAAGCACACAGTGCTTGCCTTGGCGGATTGGTGGGAGTATGATATAGTCAATCTGCCAGGCCTCCCCATATTTGTACTTAAGCCATCATCTTCCATACCAAAGAGGCTTTAACCGCTTGGCTTGCTTAATTGCAGCACATTTCACATTCTTGAATAACCTGGACAATAGTGTCCATTGTTAAGTCCACCCCTTGATCACTAGCCTATCTAGATGTTGCATCTTTGCCCTGATGGCCTGAAGTGTCATGGTCCCACAGAGCCAAAAACAATTCACCCTTATTTTGCCAATCTAAGTCCATCTGAGTCACTGCAATCTTAGCAGCTTTATCCACTTGTTGGTTGTTCTGGTGTTCCTCAGTGGCCTGACTCTTGGGTGCATGAGCATCTGCATGGCTTGCCTTCCCCACCAGGTTATGCACCCAGGCATACCTTGGCACAGTGCAGCAGCCCAGATGAGTTTACCTCTGTGTTGCTTGTTGTTCTGCTTCCACTGCTGCAACCACCCCCACAGGGCCCACTTACTCCATGTAGCATTGGTTGCATGATGTGTAGAGGAGACCCTGCCTTTGAACATCCAGCCCAGCATGGGCAACAGGCGTGCCAGGATGAGCTGTACTTCAGTGCCAATCACTTCTGAAGCAGCTTGAACCCCTTCGTAGGCTGCTAGTATCTCTTTATCAGCTGGTCAGAGCTGGCCTTGGATCCTCTGTATACCCAACTCCAAAAGTTGAGGGGTCGACCCCAAGTCTCCCCTGGAGCTTTCTGCCAGAGGTTCCAAGTAGGACCATTCTTCTCTGCCATGGTGTAGAGTATATTATTTTACATCTGTCCCAATCTGGACTGGTCCAAGGGCTACTGCATGAACTATCGTTTAATTTGCTCAAAGGCTTGATGTTGCTCAGGGCTCCGTTTAATAGCATTCTTTTTCTGGGTCACGTGATAGAGAGGGCTTACAATCAGACTGTAACTTGGGATATGCATTCTTCAGAACCCCACAGCACCCAAGAAAGCTTGTGTTTCTTTCTTATTAGTTGGTGAAGAAATTCTGTTATCTCATTGATCACATCTGTGGGGATGTGGTGATGTCCATCTTGCTCTTTTATTCCCCAAAATTAGATCTTCTGTATAGGTCTCTTGACCTTATTCCGTTTTATGGCAAAGCCAGCTTTCAGCAGGGTTTGGATTATTTTCTCCTCTTTCTCAAAAACTTCTTCCCCTTTATCACCCCACACGATAATGTCATCAACGTACTGCAGGTGTTCTGGAGCTTGCCCTTGTTCCAGTGCAGTCTGAGTCAGTCCAGTTGAGGAACTGTTTCTCTTTTGCAATCGCTTTGTCAATTCCCCCTTCCCTAGCAAGTGATTCCAGGTGCTTGGCTTCTGTACCTTCTAGTTCATGACCATCAGCCCCATTGTCCCAGCATCAGAGCAGTCAGTTGACAATGTGCTACCCTGGATGATGGGTGAAATCTTTTTTCATATTCAGGCTGAGGTCTGGGGTCGAGAAGTCACCTCTTCTTCTTCCTTGTCCTCTGATCCATGTAATAATAACTCTTGTTCAGATGCTGTCCCCTGTAGTAAGTGCTTTGGTTCTTCATCTTTCCTCACTGTATGGGTTGCTCTTTTTGCCTCTTTATTTTTGCTTTTCCCCTTGCTTACAGGAGCAACCAATATTGGCATGAATTGTTCCTTTAGTTTAGCTGCAGTGATTATCACTGTGGTTGGAGTGTCTGCAATGTCTTCCACTAGGGTTGGAGTGGCTGCAGTGTCTGTTGTTGGGGTTGGTTCAGTCACTGTTCTTGGGGGTTGAGTAGAACCAGCAGCTGTGTTGTTTGTTGCTGTCTGGGCTTGAGTAGTTGCTGTACTTGTCACTGGGGTTGGTGTAGCTGCTGTTCTTGGATTTGGAGTAGCTGTGCTGTCAGTTGTAATCAGAGTCTGAGTAACTGCTGTACCTGTCATTGGGGTTGGTATAGTTGCTGTGCTTGGAGTTGGAGTAGCTGCATTCTCTGTTGCTTTGCCATCAGATCCAGAGGGATTTTTTTCCCTTTGAAGGTGCTGGACAGTGTTGAACAGGGCTCTGTAGGCATAGGCCAAGCTACAGCATGTTGCCAGGATTTGTCCCGCTCTGGTATGACCAGGATGACAACACACCTCGTTTAAGTGTTTTACTAGTTTTTCTGGATTTTGCACTTGTTCAGTGGTGAAGTTCCAAAGCACTGGAGGGGCCCACTGGCTTAGATACTTGCACATACAGCCCCACACACCCTGCCACTCATGACTGTCCAGCCTCAGAGAAAATCTCTTGGTCCTCCTATATCATAGTCTAACCCTAAACAAGACCCAAACCCAACTTTCCTTAACTTCCTAGATCAGATGAAATGGTGTCATGGTTTAAACACAGCTACACAGCTCTATCACTCACTCAACCCCCCCCCTCTTTCTTGCCCTCCCCTCCTTCCTCCCTGCTCCCGAAGGAATGGGGGGAGGAGAACCGAAGGAATGCAACTCCCACGGGTTGAGATAACAACAATCCGGTAACTAAGGTATAACACAAATCACTATCGCTATCACCAACAATAATAACAATGACAAAGAAAACAAGGGAAGAGGGTACGATACCACCCACCGAAAATCTGCCCGACCGGGAAGTTCCCTCTCCTTCCGGGTAACTCCCAGTTACCTCCTGGGCATGACGTGCTATGGTATGGAATACCTCCTTGGTCAGTTTGGGTCCTGTCCCTCCTTCCTCCCCCCCCTCCTCCCTTGCAGAGCATGAGGCTCACAACATCCTTGGTCAGGGCAAACATCACTTAACAACAACCAAAAACATCGGCCTTATCAGCCTTGTTCCTGGGCTAAGTCAAAACACTGACTACTAAAGAGAAGAAAAACTGACTGCAACTGCTGAACCCAGGACAAATGGTCATGAATAAAACATACTGTACGTGTGCCAACATGCTGATCTGCGTCACAATCAGCAGGCAAGTCTCAAGGGAATTCAAAGGCCATCCAAATCCTTCAGAAATCTCTAATGATGCTGGAAATAGTTTGGTGAGGGAGCTGGGGGTGTAAGGGAATGTCTTCTTCATAGGTTGACCACCTGAGGAAGGAAAAAAAGATGTGTAATTGCTAAACACTTCCATGATACACCTCCCAAATTATAGAGGTGATGACCACACTAAGAATGCTAGCCAGATCAGTTTCATGATCAATAAGCCTATTATATTACAAGTCATTACCATAAAGTACAATGAAACAAGAACCTTAGCCCAGTTCCCCCAGCCGATAAACACTAAAACAGCAAATACTGGTTGTAAGTAAGGTACAATATGCTGAAATTCTGAGATCAAGAGCAACAACTTTGAGAACCAATAAATTAGCATTGTGATGAGTGACTGTTAATCCGAAACAATGAATGTTTATCACAAGTATGGTTACACAAGCTCTGGCCAGATCTGTCATTATCTCAACCCTTCATGCTCCATATTGGGCACCAGAAAGCACTGTCATGGTTTAAGCCCAGCCAGTAACTCAGAACCATGCCGCTGCTTGTTCACTCCCTCCCTTGTTCCTCCCCCCACTTCCAGAGGAGTGGGAAGGAGAATCGAAAGAATGTAACTCTCATGGGTTGAGATAAGAACAGTCCAGTAACTAAGGTATAACACAAAACCACTACTGCTACCACCAATAATAATAACGATAAGGGAAATAACAAGGGAAGAGAATACAACTGCTCACCACCTGTTGACCCAGCCCAACCCGAGCAGCAATCTGGCCTTCCAGGTAACTACCTCCAGTTTATCTACTGGCCATGATGTGCTGTGGTATGGAATACCTCTTCGGCTCGTTTGAATCAGGTGTCCTGTCTCTGCTTCCTCCCAGCTTCCCCTCCTCCCTGGAAGAGCATGAGACTGAGAAAGTCCTTGGTCAGAGTAAACATTACTCAGCAACAACTAAAAACATCAGTGTTATCAGCATTGTTCCCAGGCTGAAAGTGAAAAACACAGCATTGCACCACCTACTAAGAAGGGGAAAAATTACTGCTATAGCTGAACCTAGGACAGTGATACACCAATTTATACAGTGCTTAACCTGGAGAATGACTTCAGAAAAAAACTCACTTTTTTCAAAAGAAATTAGAAAGATGAATGCTTGCATTACAAGAACCTGATGTTGGAGTTGTTGGTTATGTGCAGGTAGATAAAGACAAAACAAACCAGCCATAACCCTGCTTCTTAAACAAAAAAAAAAAAAAGACTGGGCATTTCCCTAAGGGGAAAGTAAAGCTCTACCTCACTGTGTGCTGTGGGTGTGAAGCCAGGACAAATGGTACTGCACAGAAATATGTGTCATCTACTTCCCACCTGACATGGTAAATATATGGGACACAGAGGCATGTGGATTTATCAAAGAGTTCAAAGCCGCCTGGGATAGCCTTGGATGACCATGGAGGATGGCATAAACCATCTTCATGCTTCATATATGGGACTGAAGATTTTGATTTGCTGTGCACACACTGCATACACTTACGAATCTTAGCTGAAAGGAGCAAAGCATCAGATTTAAAAAAAAACAAAAACCAAAAAAACATAAATGAGCATGTCACTAATGGTCCAAGACCGCTTACTCTACGTCTCCAATCAAGGAACTGTTGGCATTTCCTGTCAAAAACTTCACAGAGTCTCATCAAAAAGATTACTTTCTTCTAGGGCTAAGCAGAAGGATGAGCAAGACTAAATTTCAGCATGTCATGACAGAGCTCAGCAGGAATATCTACAGGAAGAGCTACAAGGCATATTTCATTTGAAGCAATAAACTTAAGTAGGAATTTCATTTTACACATGAATGTGTTAACAAGAAATGGAGCCTGACATCATGGACCAGATGTACTCAGCAGCTTTATAGGGCCAGCTACTAAGGAGGAGAAAAACTGACTGCTATCGCTGAACCCAGGACACCTGTTGATAATCTCTAGTCTGTTTATTCACCAGCTGGAACTCAGGATGTGAAGGTGAAGGTGACAGGAACAGTGAATTTTATGTTCCCGAAGTGATGGAATAGGTATTAACCTTTTAATTCTTCATTCTTCATTCAAGCCCAGATTTCACAGTAAAAAGTAAAACAATTTTTCCTCTGATATTAAGCATTAAAGAAGATCCTAGTTTATAGTGGGAGAGTTGATGAATGAAAGATTTTAAATTATTTACATCTGCTCAGGAGGAGTTGTGTAAATGACATCCGAACAGTGGCATCACCGATTTAGCAAAACAAAACCATATTCAAGGACTGAAAACTTAGCCTAAAGGCCTTTCTATTGGTCCTGATTCAGACAAACATCTTTCAGAAGTATCTTGTTTTCAAAATATCTAGGATAACCAAATTCAAATTGTAAGTAAATGTACTGTGAATTCTTTTAATGTGATTTACTAGGGGTTGGAGAGGCTCAGAGAGCTGATAATGGATGTTATGAATTAAAACTGTGTGAATTTCTTTGAAATCACGGACAAAGCAAGAATTTGTCATGCATTCTGATTTCCCTTTCCTGGGATGTGAACCACAGGTGGTTTAAAAACAGAAAACTGTTATGCATAACCCCCCTCAGGCTTTTTTTTTTCTTTTTGAGTACACTAATTTTAAACCAACAGTCTTGATGCAAAATAGGTAAATAGCATCTGAAAAATATTGCTTAGAGCTGCAAAATGTCCAATTTTGCACTACTCAGAAAAATTACCTAACAGGCATAGCAAAAGATGTGCTTTACAGGCTTTTAGCAGGAAGAACACATTTCTTTCTATGTGTTACTCATACAGAGGAGGAATTAAATACATTATCTATTCAGGGCTTTTCCTGCAGTTCGTCTTTTCACTGGACTATTAACATATGGTATTCTAGATGAGTCTCTTTCTTCCTCTGTTTAATTATTCCTGCCACCTGCACATGGGAGTCGGCCTCACCTACTGGACTTTCTGACAGGAGCAGCACACACCTTTGAGGAAGGCACTGTCACCCTGTGACACATCTTGAGCTAACAGCTTTCTTGGCAGTAACAGCTAACATATTTGAGACAATAAGGATGTGGAAAATCACAGCTCCCCATTCAATACCCCCCTGAAAATAAATGGAATATTGTATCTTTTTAGACATATTTGCACTATATACCTTACAGGAACCACTGGAAAAATCAGTTCATCACAGCTAGAAGCTGTATAAACTGGTGCCATTCTCATTCTCTGTGCAAAGAACAGCATGCACCACTCTTACACAATGTCTGTTCACCAATCACAGAAAATACGAGCCATCTGCATATGTCATATCATGTAAATACTCGGAATTTAAGGGGTTAAGGGACCTGAGAAACATTCATCTTTCAGGTATCTGCATGCTAATCTGTATGTTAAATCCCACTTCCTCTGCTGAGGCTGTGGGATCCTATCAGCCATGTCCCATGATTCATAACAAATTTTCCAGCCTGCTCAACTTATTCCCAAGAGGTCTCTGAGCCAGTCAGCCAGGGAATCAGGACCAAGGGAGCACTGGAGACTATATGAAAGCATTTTTCCTATGCTGATGTAAGACTGTTTGCAGAAAAATTAAGACTCATATCCTCATATCAGTTATACTTGATGACTTTAGGGGTCATTTCCAACCTAAATGATTCTATACTTCTATATCCTTGGTGGACTCAGCATTTTATTCCCTACTTCAGATATTTAAAACGCTTTGAAGATGTGTGTGTCTTGTCATGCACTTCATTAACAGCAGGGCTGAGGACAGAATTTACTGGGATGCTATAGCACTCTCTACTATTAGAGGTGAGATTCTCACTGCAAATGACTTCACTGTAGTTCAGACAAAATTTAAATTGGACAGGTCATAGGTTTGCTCACTGACATCTGACAGAATGAAACCAGTCTTCTTGTTCTTCCCCATATCATTAATGGAAGTACAGGCCTCTAATACAGCTCTTATACATCACTCACAAAGGAAACCAAATAGCAATACAGTTTCTCTATAGTGCAGAAAGACCCTGTCTCTTTAATTTTTTTGTATATTAGTTAATATTTTTTCCTCTGGAAAACTGCTGTGTAGATCTCAGGAATACCAAAGGATGTCATGTTATGTATCAGCTGCTATAGTAACTAATGCTTTCTAAAAGAGAGAAACAGAATTATAAAGTCTATTTCTTACTATGAACAAAGGATGCCACTAAGTAGCCTTCCATTCTTTTACCCTTATTTATAAATTATTGTTACTGATTTAGTACAGGACTGCATTTTTTTTCTTCCAGTCTGAATATTCTGAGCTTCCCATATTCATCGACTAGCAGAAAAACAATTTCATTCCTAATATTGGATTAATTTTTTTTTAAAATATGTGTGAATGTGTAATATTAATGAAGAGCCTTCATGGGACATACTTTGTGTTGGAAACAGTTATATTTCCCAGAAAAATTACATCTAGTGAAGCAACTTAGGCTAATATATTAGCAAGTATATTAATTTGCTTTTTAAACAATCTACTGGCAAAGAAAACTGAGAGAAAATTTTTCAGCCTGCTTTGCCAGGCTGAAAACTGAAGAATAAAGCTGTTTCCACACACAGAGCTGTGGAACTGCAGCTATTTACTACGTGGCACCACTTGGCATAACTCTGCATATTTACACTGTATTTACAGTATCAGATTTACCAAATTACCTATTTGCCAGCCACAGTTGCAGGAGATAAATGTAGCTCAGCTGTAACAATACTTTCCTTCAACTGGTAGCAGGTCAGAACTGGTACACTTTAAAGCACTGGGAACTCCTTAGACTTCTGGTTGCTGGCCTAAAGAACTGGAAGCAAGCATAGAGAAAGGGGATCTGAAGAATCTTGAAATATGCATCATGAATTTCTATCTTTAGAACAAATTATAGAACAAACCATGTGTATATTGCAGAAAATGTTTCTATGATCATGACTTATTTTCCAGTATTTATATCAAGACCTGGACAAAATAATTAATTCCTTCAGCTAACATACTCTATATCCCCAGAGACACTGCAGCAGAGATGAGATTCCACTAGAGAAATTCTAAGTGTAGAATAAAAAATACTATTATATGGAATATTTTGTTTTTAAATTGAGATAACACTGCAGTGCTGCAGTGTCAATGGAGAAATTTCAAGAAGGAAAGAAAGCCAGGAGAAACTAGCCTTGAAGTATGTTTGATAGGAAATAACCTAAAAGCTGTTGATCACTGAAAAAGTGGCATGGACAAACCTGAAGTGAAAAGGAAGAGCTGCAAAAGCTTCTAGAAGTTTTTAGGGTTATTTGAGACCAGGTAATTACACAGTTGGAACTGAGCTCAGGCAGGATTGGTGATGGCAGCAGAGCTGCCCCATTTAAGTCACAGAACTGCTACAGCTCAGGTTTTTCTATCTGAAAGACTTTTATAGTTCCCATCTGCATAGTGTCCAAGAGCCTTTACACTCTTTTGGTCTGTGTATACTCCAAATGTCCCTGTGAAGCACAGAAGCATCATTATCTCATTTTACTCATATAGAAGTAACACGTGGAGACTTTAGGGGAGATTCTCAGCTGGCATGAATTATCAAAGCTCCATTAAAACCAAGAGCATCTGCTGACTTTCCAGGAAGGTGAATGAAACTAAGATGATTTAAACTAGCCAAGGGTTTTTTCCCCTGCATGATTTGTCTTAGTTCCCACAAGATCATGATAGTATTGGAAAAGTCAACCAGTCTTCTGAGGAGCACTAATGACTGACCCATCACTCTGCTTTTCATGTCTGACATAGGCAAACATGATTGAAGAGATAAACCTGAGCCCCTGCTGTAAAACACACAAGGGAGCAAATGCATAGATTTACTTCTGCTATGGCAGCATTTCTGTGGTCCTTTCTGACACTTTATCCGTTGTTGAGTTTGTTGGCTTTTGCTTTTTCTGGTTGGTTGGCTGGTTGGGTTTTTTTCAGGGGTAAAGGGTAATTCTTGCTGCGCTTCAGGTTATACATTTCCCTGATTTTCCTTCAGAAAATCAGAACTCAACAGAAGAGGCTTGTTTCTCATGGAAATGAAGTTGTGAGGTAAGCATATGTAATTTTTCCAAAATTAATATTCAGTTCTTTAAAAAGTACTCTCACTGCATTTAAAGCAGTTTGAATTTCAGATTTATGAAACATATAAAATATTTTGTACACCTTTTATACTTGAGCAGCAACATAATGAAACCAAACTAGTCACTTCCTGCAAGTTGCTGTGCATATTAACTGCTATTCTAGGATTAATCTTATCTGTTGATGCCACATCTGGCAGACATGTACAACATTCGTTATGTCTGAATTTTTAGACAGAACATTTGTAAAGCCTTGAAACACTGAGAAGGGATGACAGCTTACAGTCATTTCCTCTAATGGGTCAAATGCAAATTTTGCTTGACTGGTTTAGGCTTTGCAGCATTTAAAGCAAAACAAGAATTATCACTACAGTATAAAATCAATTAAGATGCATAAACTAAATGTCAAAGACATATATATACTGATAATCTAAAATTACTACCATACGAGCAAAGTACCAACTGGGGCAGCCAAAGAAGCACACCACTGTCTATCAAGACAGAAAAAGGTTTGTGCTCTCATTGGAAATACTTCTACAGCAGTCAAAAGAAAATCCTGGAACTTGACAAAGAAGGTCTGCTCTTTCTTTGATCCTATCAATCAAAAGACTGATAGGTCCTGACTCAGATAAGTTATATCCTAGTTTCACCCTTGGACAAATGCAAAGTCTTTTTCCTCCTATTCTGAAGAAAAACTGATTTATGGTTTTTTAGGCATGATCTTTGGAATGTAACTCATGCTGAGGGCAGCACCCTTGCAGTGTCGTGGCTGTCCATCATTGCTGAAGTGACTAAGATAAATTCTGTTCCTCTTGGCAGTGATGAGTTTGCTGCAGTGGCTTCTGCCAGCCTGGTTCAGCTCTCCACCTACTGTCACAGACAAAACTTGAAGCTCCATTGTATGTTGTTCCTGACAGTGTCTGTCAGAGGCTACCTGTTGGCTCACTGCAGTTTTGACCCTCAAACACTGAGCCAGTGTCTCCAGCTTACCATGACTCAGCATGCTGCCATGATGGGTATAATAGGAAGAACAAGAATTTGTCTCTCAAAATCTGAATTTTTCTCTCCTTCTGGTTTTTAGTCTTCCTGAAATTATTATAAAACACTAATGTACTTGAACACAGTGAAGTACTTCACAGTACTGCAGTCATTAAAATAAAGACCTCCCTTAGTTCCTGTTTGGGAGGTTTGAGGTTATGAATGCTGATCTGTCAGTGATAAACAGGCAGTCATGTATTCACACATAAGAGCAATTCTTGCTGATATCAGAGTGAAACATACTGTGGACAAAGGGCAATGTTCAACTTTTTTTGGTAGCTCTTCACAGTTGGTGTCATGCCTCTGAGTTCAACTTGAACAGAGTCCTTAGAAGCTTCTGCTATTTTAGAATGAAAAACAGAAACACAATCTGATGTAATCTTTGAGATACTTTGAAACTGTAAGTACTAAGGGTATATTTTTCTTATTTTGTTAGTATGTTTGAATACAAATAGTCATTCCTGAACACAACTACTGCTGTTTGTTTTAGCAAAAACATAAAATATAGAGGAAGTGATTCCACTTGTTGGAACTAGATGATCTTAAGGTCCTTTATAACCCTAACTATTCTGTGATTCTATGATTCTATGCAGTGCTACTAGGGTTTCAAAATGGAAATACCCCTCAGATTACACAACCTAGATTATGGCTGCTTAAAAGCCATGTAAATCCAGATCAGAGCCAGACCAGAAGTAAATCTTTTCCAGACCTGATTCACTTGGGAATAATTATGGATCCATAATATGGATCTGTAAGCCTGCCTATAATGTTGGATAAAATAAAGAAACAGCTAGTCTGGAACTTGGATACAGTTAGTAATTAAAGACAGAGGACTGACCTTATAGAAATCATGTTTTCCTGAAGTTCATGGGAATTTGGGTTCATATCATGTTGCAACTAAGAAGGTTACATAACGTTTTTAAGCAGAGGAATATTTCATGCAAGTGGAAAGATTATTTTATATTTGACAGATTGACTAGCACGCTAGAATATTGAATTTGATTATAGGAATGACTGCAATAGTCAGCTGAAAGAGTCAATTAGCCTGGTATCTGGCCTTTAATAATGGCCATTCATGAAGGCTCAGAAGTACACGAACCGAGATCAGAGTGATATTTCCCATCCTTAAGCTTCCAGGTTTTCCGAAATTGACAGTTGCCTCAATGGCATCATGATGATCCAACTGTCCATTATTCATTTATTTATATTTTGAACCCATCAAAATTTGTGGTATCAGAAATAATCAGTGGGTATGATTTTCGTTCTCAATTATGCACAATACAAAGAAAGTTCTTTTCATTCAATAAAATCTGTCTTCCTGATCATTTCATTTCACGTTTCATGGTTTATGTCCTTTAAATGGTGAATAATCATTCCCTCAAAACTTCCCCTGTGTCATTCAAGATGGTCTAATAACCATTTGCAGTAATTTGTTTCCTAAGCCATACAGTCTTAGTTACTTCATTTCCTCTGTTTACAGAAGGTATTCTGTACCTCTGTCCTGGGTTCAGCTATAGCAGTCATGTTTTTTCCTTCTCAATAGCTGGTGCAGTGCTGTTTTCAACTTCAGTCTGGGAACAGTGCTGTTACCACACTGATGTTTTTAGTTGTTTCTAAGTAATGGTTACTCCGATCAAGGACAGTCTCATGATCTGCCAGGGAGGAGTGGCACAGGAAGCTGGGATGAAGCAGAGACAGGACATCTGATCCAAAGTAGCCAAAGGGATATTCCATGCCAGAGCATGTCATGCCAAGTATATAAACTGGGGAGAGTTATACGAAAGGCCCAGATCTCTGCTCAGGTCAGGCTGGCTATTGGTCAGAGGATGGTGAGCAATGCATTATTTGTGTTTATTTTTTTTTTTTCCATTTTCCCCTTTTAGTTTTATGTTCTCTCCCCATGTTATTTCCTTTATCATTATTATTATTGGTGGTAGCAGTAATAGATTTATGTTGTACCTTAGCTACTGGGCTGTTCTTATCTCATCTTGTGGGATTTACGTTCTTTTGATTCTCCTTCCAATCCCTCTGGAAGCAGGGAGGAAGAAAAGGGGGAGCGAGGGAGTGTGGTTCTGAGTTACCAGTTGGGCTTAATCCACAACAACCTCTAATTATTATTCTCTGTGTTTTTCTAGGTTACTGTATCCTTTTCTGAAATGAGGTAAGCAGACTTGTAGCTTTCATTTAAATGTCAGTTCCCCAAAAATGTATGGAGCATGTTTCATCCTGTTCCTTTCAGTATTTCCTAACACCTTCACTTTCCTGCCCAGCACCCAAGACCAGGATAACACTTGTAGGTAACTACAGACAGGTTTATAATTCTCTTTCAGTAATGGCATATTTAGAACCTACCATGATATATGAAGATTTTATTTGCTTGCTTCTTTTCCCCTGCATGCATTGGCCTTTTATTTATCAATACTAAATTTCACCTGCTGCTTACTTGGCACTGTGAGATGTAGCACAATGGTGTACAGCTGTATCTATCATCAGCAAACTTTCCTGTTCATCTGTTTTTCATCACACAGGAATATTTTAAATAACAACCATTCCAGGATATCATTTCATTGTAAAAATAGACTATTTCTTCTAACTCTACTTTCTAGCTTTAAAATAGCCATTGGTTTCTGAGAATGCCATTTATTTTGTCTTGTGACAGGTTAGTTTCTGTAACAGCCATTGGCAAAGAACGTTGTCATACACTTAGGTGTGCTTCAGGGAGAAAAAAGTGCAGCTGGTGCTGAACAGAACTATGAAATTAATGAAGAGACATAAATACTTACAACTGTGTAATGGGGGTAAAAAATAATCAAGGAACATGTTAAAAGAATATTCTATGATTCTATGAAGAGCTATTGCAATTAAATATACCTTCTTACTGAAATAAAACCCAAAACTTATAAAAATGCCTGCTTAGTCTGAGAAACGTGGGCTGGAAGTTTAAACATGATTTATATTAGAAATAGAGTGCATTGGTTTTAAATTATGAAGTCAATCATTCAAATAAATAACAAACAGCAGGTGTGGATTCTATATCACGTACAATATTTCTCAAAGGTACCTTTCAGTTAAAATTATTTCTTCCTAGTTCTGTGTTTTATATTTTGAAGAAAATTACATTAGTCTGTTCTGATGATATTTTATGAGCTGAGTCTAGAATCTACTTAATGATATTCTGCTTTATTGGTCCAGTTCCTGAACCCTTCTGTACCAGCTCAGCCTAGAAATCTTACAGATAGTAGATTACTAAAAATAGTTAATAGCTTTTTCTCTCTAATCTTATTCAAAGCAATGCACTCTATTAATGTACATTTGCACTGTGGTATTCATAAGCAGTCTACCACTCTGGTACAGACTTCTTATGTGAATACTACTTGACTGCTACCAAACCTCTTCCTGGAATTCTTTATCTGGATAAGTCATATGACAGAAATATGCAGAGGTTGTAGTTGGCCACTTTCTGATTTAAATTTCAAGTTAAACCACTATAGAAATCCCATGACAGATGTGGAATACAGCAGCTGCTTAAAGGAATAGCTGTTCCTTTAAGGAACACTAGACTTCTGCTCTCATCTCCTTGAGTGATGGTGGCATAATGCCTTCATCCTAAAATTGCTATGAAGATCCTCCATGTGACAAAAGGCAGCTAGCATAGACTAGCACTGCTTTCAGCCTTGTGATTACACAATTATCTCTACCTGATAAACTTCCAGAATGTTCCAGAATGTTCCAGAATCATCTAAGCTAAAAGCTTTAAGTGTCCAATGCTGTATCAATTTGTGTAGTATTCTTTCCTGTAATCAAATGTCATATTTCTGTTCTAGCTGACTTCAAATTATATTAAGATCACTGGCTTCAGATTTTTCATGAGCCATATGATCTCAGTATGTATGTACATACTGAAAGTGATTGTCCTTGCTCCAAGCTCCATAAACAAAAAGAAAATATATTTATTTGGAGTGCACCAGCTAAATACTAAAAAATGTGCCCAAGCATGTAAAACAAGTACCTGAATTGTGAACTGGAGATAAGAGATAACAGTAATTAATTGAATAGGGTGAACAAGATCAGACAGGCCATCCATGAGCACATAATAGGGGTCTCCTATTAAAATCTTCTTTTGGACATCTGAAATTTGGGAGGTTCCAGCTATGATTTGCCATGCTTTGAAAAATTGTTAAAAAAAAAACCCAAACAAACAGCTTCCATAGAAAGCATCCAGAACAGTCATTTTCCATAGTTCCAAAAGAGCTCATACTGTGGGGTTATGTTTCATACTGCCTACTAACAGATCAGGAGCTCCAGACAAGCCTGACACTATGGAGAGACAGGAAAGCACAGAATGAAAAGGTTGTCAGCCACAATACAGAGCTTCCTAGGAATGTCAGTCTGTTCCCCAAAGATGGCACAGAGTGCCAGCAATGTTACTATTTGAGAAAACAGCTGTCCCACTGTGAACAATTCACCTGTTGTATACTTTACCTGCTGTTAGCTATTCCACTATCAAAACAATGTTCTAATAAACCTGTAATGAAATGGCTTTTCATTATACACAGTTCATTTGTGTGCCTTAGAAACTGTGCTGCTGAGTGATTTGCAGAAATTAGTCTCACCATGGTAGGCTTTTGATGTATCACCTTTTATTTTGAGAGAAGAAAGTTGTAGGATGCGGTGGGATGATGGAATTGTTCTGAAGATGTAGGCATTTCACTGTGACAATTAAATTGACCAGACAACCTGACAGGGAGACAGCTCCAAGCTTATTTAAATTTCCTAAGCAGAGCCTATCCATTTTGCATCATTGATTCATATTTAAGTAAAAAGTAGATGTCTTTTAGTCTACAAGTGGAAAGAAAGCAATTACTATCTTGCCTTGCTAAATCTACTAATAGATAGATGAAAAAAATTCATTAGACACCAGTTCATTTGTTAAATGTGGTGTACAGGATGGTATACCAAAGTGGAAATTAATTGTTTCACTCTGATATTTTTAATAGGCATTATTTATATTACATCTGTGCTCAGAACTCCCAGATGAACTCAGAGCTCTGCCACTTCAGATGCTGTAAAGCAGCACAAATATTACAATCAGGTCCATAAAACAGTCACAGATAAAGTGCATGGACTGGCCGTACTGCCGAGACAGCTGATACAAAGGAAATCCAGGCAACTGAAAAATAGAAGAAAAAAAAAGGGTAACACTTTTTTTTTTTTTTTTTTTTTTTTTTTTTG
>NDXB01013083.1:0-10425 GCA_002631895.1 Agapornis roseicollis | reverse complement strand
ATTTTTTTTTTTTTTTTTTTTTTTTGTCTGAGAGTAAAATGGGGAGGGACAGGAAGTAAAAAATGAAGGAAAGTAAGGGGATGTCCTACACAAACCACTATGAATACACTAGTGGGTTTTCATTTCAAATGAAATTCTGCCTGCAGAAGGACTATTAGCTGACTGTCAATGCAATCTCTTAAAAACAAAGCACCCATGAAGAACCAAAAAAAAAAAGAAAAGGCAGAGAAACTTTTAGGATTTCTATGTTTTATGTAAAAGTTTTCAGCTTAGTAATGGAAGACAGAAGATAAACTCTCAGATTAAATGGACAGATTTATTAGCTCTTATTAAAGTTATGACAGTGAGTTATATTGTTTCTTTCACAATTAACATCTAATTATTTTCTGAAGTATTTTCATCTCTTCACTTCTAAGTTTAGATCATTTGCAGTTTTGTCATTCAGTGTGTGCTCATGAAACAAGAATTAATGCTGTCTGAATGACTGATGTTAAATTAACAGCATTTCCAATGTACTCTTGCAAGAAACACAAAGTATCATAATCTGATTTTCCACCTAATTGCTTCCTACCCATTTGTCCTTTTGACTAGAAACCAAAGTATTTTTTTGACTGTTTAATTTGTATTTCCTACGAATGAATTGAGTATTTTCTTTTTTCTTTGATCAATAACAATGAGACACATGAAGCCCAGCAAATAATCCAGGTGCATTTGCCTACATCCACACACAGACTGCTCAAAAAATCCTGAAATCCATTGCTAAGGTTGTGCCTTGCAACTCTGTTCTCCTTGAAGTAAAAATTCTCTTCACCTATAGCTTATAGTTTTCCACAGCTATGTATGAGCAATCATAGGTAGCACACATACAAATGAGCATATACATTTTTTTTTTAATTGCATATATATAATCAGTAGGGTTTTTTAGTTATAACCAGATGCTCTTTTCAGTCTTAAATCCAGTTCTCCACAAGTCGTAATAATAGGGTAAATGAGGGACGTAGCTTAAGCAGCCCATCACACCTGCTATTATTATCTGGAGAATGCAAATATGTGTTAAAAAAAGCAGCTACCCAGGAAGGAATAAACAGTGATGCAGCTGAAGGCAGGCGAAATTCATCTACTTCCCAGCTCAGGAGAGAATATCACCTTTATCCTTGTTTAGTCTGCTACACCTTACTAACACCCTACTTTTAGGAGATGGAAGATGCTACACAAATTCAGTATGGATTGTTGAAACAGGATGTTTGGGGTGAGGGGAAGAGTGTTTAATTATAAGGGGAAAACTTAAACTGCTACCAATTGAGTCTGTCCTATATGCTCTTGTCCAAAGTGTGAACTAATGACTTCTATTGTAGCCATAGGTACAGCTTACCTCTACAAACAACATCAGTTTGTCTAGCACTAATCAGAGGGAAATAAGAGCTTTGATTTTTCTTGATGGCATTTCAAAGTGTGAGTGCACTGTCACTGAATATCCTAGTGCCTGAATATAACTGTGCCTGTAATCCAGTGCTGCATTGACAGGTAACAGTTAAATCATATCTGGCAAGATAGTTGTTTGTTTTTAACATGGTACATGAGATTCTGTGTAGACATGTACCATGTATTTTCTCAAAACTGTGTTAAACAAACAAAAAATGTTAAATATATAGCAATTTTTTTTTGGAAGTTTTTAAAATCATTGTTGAGTAATGTGACACAACGATACTGTGCATATCATGCTTCAAGCAGAAAAAAACAAACAACCAAACCCTTCAAACAGAGGTTTGCAGAGCATCCTGAATTATCATCCCATGACTGTTAGTGCAACATGTTGTAACAGAATATACAGTTTAGGCAGGAGAATGCAATTTTCAATAGTCTTTATCAAAAGTCAGGAGGCCTTGTTTTGAAAAGAAACATCATCTGTCAGCGCAATAAAGGGTGAATGATAATCTCTGTTTAAAAACTGCCACTGAGTGATTAGACATTCATCAACTCACTTCATTCTCATTAGCAAAAATTAAATATCCAATTTAGTAGTCTTTCACTTTTCCTTTTTAAATGGCGCTGTGTTACTAAAATCATTTTATAGAGAATAACTGGTAATAATACTTCCTTTCTTTCTGTGAAATCCTGAGATGACTCATGAAATAACTTCCATTTCATCTGGAACATTTTTCCTTCTGCAGTACCTGTAAAATCAACACAATTGTCTGTCAGTTTCAGAAATCTCTAGTGCAAATCATCTCTTAAAATGCTTTTATTGATTCTGAAAGCCCTACCTCCTAATGTATGGGATGTAATTGAGTACAGATGCTATTTGCAGTGAGCAGACCATCCAAACTTCCAAACATTTAAACAGCATTGAGTTACTCCGAGTGCACAAAGCAGCTTGATATTATTTTTAATTTTTATGTGTTGGGCTTGAAAATTCCAGCCATATGAAAACATTACACTATCCTATGGCTTGTAGGCTCAGTTCAGACCATTTTGCCTGAATTAGGAAAGTAAAGAAACCAATACATTTTATAGAACTACAAAGACATTGTGCTCTTGATGCAGATCTCAACGGGATTTGGAATGGACCTTCTGTAAGTTACAGAAACAAGATGCAGTTTTTATGTACTTCACCTGAGTTCTCAAAAAAGCAACTAATTCATATTTTGACATTTCAAAGTAGAAGTTGGTATTTTATAGAAATATTTCCAGAGATCATTACACATGATATTGATCAATATGATTAATGACATCAGAAATATATCATTTCCATCATGCTATGGAGTAGTGTGCTCAGATCCAGCAGTACT
Organism: Agapornis roseicollis; assembly: GCA_002631895.1. Classification (NCBI taxonomy): domain Eukaryota; kingdom Metazoa; phylum Chordata; class Aves; order Psittaciformes; family Psittacidae; genus Agapornis; species Agapornis roseicollis. Next base: position 7,636 of record NDXB01013083.1, on the reverse strand, counting down.
AAATGGTAAAAATACCCCAAACCTCTTATGAAAATTTCGTAAATAGATAAAAATGTCAAAAGTCTGACCTTTTATGAATATTCACTAACTTTGATATTTATGCTTAGTTAATCTGAAACAAGAAGAAACCAAGTTTGGAAGGAGGTAAGACTGAGGGCAGGCTTTTTCTTGGCATTTCAGAATTCACTTTTTTTCTCTCATCCAGAATGGAAATTACTATTTAATTTGCATACCATCAGACCAGAAATTTCCTTCATTTTTCAATTATGTAGGAACCTTAAAGGAACTTAACACTTTAGGTCTGCAACTCCAGTGTTCTGAGCATTCTTAGAGAGATTTCCTTTTGGAAATGCATATTTCATTGAAGTTAAATGGATTTGTGCACATATGTTATAGAAAGGTTTCGCAGGTGAAGCATTCTAGAAGAGTCACTGGTGGAATATAGATGCACTAGGCTAATGAAAACAACCCACAGCTCTTCAGTTTCTGATACCCACACATCTTGGATTTTGTTGCAAGTCTTTAAAATAAATAATATTAAAGAACTTAATGCAGTTCCTTTCTTCTAAACATACTAGAGTGAGAAATTAAATAGAAAAGCAGGAGCTGCTAAAAGGCTAATACTTGCTATAATTATTATTACTAATCTACTTTTCTTAGGGGTTTTCACACTTTTTTAATCTTAACTTGGATGTGTCTGAAGAATTTCATGCAAACTCTGAATATGCATCCTAAGGGTTACAAATTGCATTAAACTGATCCTTGAGTATGCAAATCAAAAGCATCTGCACAAAACCTAAGGATATTCAGTTGTTTGTTTTTTTTTCAAGCCTCAGATTTCATCCTCAGCAAGTTGGCGGTAAAGTCCCAACATTCAGCTAATGCTGCTGTCACATAACCACACTGAAACTATGATGGTGTCTTGGATGTGCCTCCAACTTGAAAAGTTGTGTGCAGTTTGTGTGCAAGACAATGCCTGTCTTTTCAGAAGAGTTTTTGGCTGGTTTTACCCTTTGATATTTCTCTTTTGAAAACAGAAAGAAAAAACAAGTAATCAGCAAGGCTGTCTACATATCAGACCAATATTGCAATATTTGGAATACACACCTTTTGCAGTTAAAGTCTGCTGCATATTTTACATATATGCAAATATATTTTTTAAAATATAATCTTGAATGAAAATTTAGACAGTAAACTTCTGAAGCTAACACTTCTATCACCTTGTCTTTTTTTTTTTTTAAAGGAACCCATGATGAGTGAAAGAAAATTAATGCACAACAAAACTACTTCTACTGTAGTTCAGCAGGTAAGAAATCTGTGTTTTTCAGTACCTTAATTTTTTTATTAATTTTGCTGTGCTTCTGTCTCCTCCCAAACTTGATGCCTGCTCTTAAATTCTACTTTTGCAGCTTTTCCCCTTGTCCTTTTTTATAAATGACAATGTGTCAATCATGTGACAGTATGGGAATGTCCCCTAGCTATCAGTCAAAAGTCTTGCTCCTCACTAGACCTACATCACTGGAAAGCAATCTGCCTGGCCAGTCAATTATTTTCCCAGGGATTTTTTCAGTGAAGTATATCAGAACTGTGTATGCAAAACTGTCTCTTCATGTAGACAGGTTTTATATTTAGGAAGAAAAAAATTAACTGCAGTACTTATTACTGTAGGATTGTGCAACAACCTTTTAACAAGGGACATTAAAAAAACTACTTTAGATTTGGGGTTTATCACGCAAAAGCTTAATATTTAGATAACTATGGTAAAGACATTCCTGAATGGGAATTTATTTCACTCTAAGTTCATCTCCGAACTTGGATAAATCTCTTAGGCCTAACTGAGTCTAAGCACGACTGATATTTCTGACTTCAGGAGTGTTGTTTTCTCCCCAGTTGGTGTTCCAAGTCAATGTCCAGAAGGTACTAGAGATGTCAGGAGGGTTCAACCATCTCTGGAAGTGCCTATTATTCTTTACAAACACCCTGAAGTTAACCAGGGTGATTCTGGTCTTCGGACTATCACGGGAATTAAAGTTATGTACCTTTCTGTAATTTCTAAATATGCCTAGGTAAAGTGCCAATGTTTTATTACCATGAAATGTATATACTGTCACATTTTTCAGATGCATAGGGATGCTGTTGTGTGGGCCACAGGCACTTGTGGTCAGATTTTTAAAGGCACAGATAGAGTTTTAAGACTTCCTTAGGCTCTTGTGTAGCAGTCAAGAACTCAGGCACCTCTTTGCATCTGTTAAAAAATTAGAAGTGCTTAAATCAGAATGATTAACAGCAACACTGTAAGCACTGAATAACTTAAGATTTGCACCCACACAGCAAGAACAGCTCAAAATGAAAATGCAAAAGTGTAATAGAATGGGCACTGGCCCCTAATATGTATTTCTGTCACAGGAGAGATATCATCTAATCAGTTATTTCAATTAAGATGTCTAAATATCAAAAATAAGTAAATGCCTTAAGCAAGGGCCTTTAGCCAGAAAATGCTAAAATACACATCAAAGCATATTTCTAGCTGAAGGGTTTGAAAACAAGGATCTAAAGGTGAAAAAAACCTCTGAGTATTTTATCTTTCAAAGCTGAAACATGCAGAGGAGTTGATACCTGATAGGTATTAAAGGGGTATAAGGTGAGCTCTTGCCTACAGCAGAGGAATGATGGACATAGGTACAAGAGCTTCTACTCTTTTGTGATTAGGCTAAAACCAGGAAACAGTATTTGGATGAAGCAGGAATCATTTATAAATGTGGTAATGATACACTGAATTGATCCTGTCTTCATTCTTGTAAAACTGACATGCCAAGAACAAAAATACTGTGCTATTAAGCAAAACTATTGTGAGAAACAAAATCAGTAGGAAATTTTTATCTTCGACCTAACAAGCACCAGATTTCAAGAACTCCTGGATGTATATTCAGCTCTCCGAAAGAAGGGCTGAGGGCATATCATGGAGGTCAGGAGATCTGTGCTGAATGAGGTCTAGCTGAAACACTTGAAGTCAGATTTATTACCTCAGAGAAGAAGCAGCTGATTGAGGTAAATGGGCCAGAAAAAGACAACTCTGTTTTACCTGTGTAATTTGAAGGCTACAGGCATACTAGCAAGGTCAGTTAGAGAAGAACTGAAGAAAATGTAGCACTATAGAAAAAAGAAAAGCACTGTATAATCACAAGACTGCTGTATACAATATCATTAACAACTGGGATTTTTCATAGAGCCATGGAAAATATGCCTATTCAGCCTCTTGAATTGAGGACTGGCAATATTCATCTCAACCAGAAGCGAGGCTGAATATCTGCAATCATTAAAGAAGGTACTGCAAAAGCCGAAGGCAGCTAGGACTCTGTATCAAAGAAAGTGGGTTGTCTTTCAGACTAAAGCATATACTTCAGCTACAAGACTAAGGAAAAGATAAAAACTGTTTCTATGAAAGGCAAAATCATGCCATCTGAATGAATCTCAGTCTTGTAGAATTGCGTTTGGTATACACAAATCTAGGCAAAGAATGAATCTTGTTCATCCTATAAATCTTGGACAGTTTTGTAGTATAATATGAAAAATAGTAAAAAAATGGTTTGTTGGTTAATGTTTTCATTTCTTAAGCTGGTACTTTACACAGGTGTGGAAAAACTAAAAGAAAAACAAACCCACAAACTAACAATTTTTAGACCTATGAAAGATCCCTTTTACTAGCCTGACATGTCATAGCTAACTGGCAAGACTGAGCTGTGAAGTTAGCCAAAGCAGCTGGCTGTGTGTAGTGCTTTATGCAGTGCTCAGCTTTTGCTGAATGGGCTGCACTGTACCAGGTTCACTGTATTCTCCTAAACCAGTCTAGTTCTGTGCTCATCTCAGATGATGTTGTTCACATAAGAACATAACCAGACACCTGTAAAAATTTTCTCCATTATATCTGAACAGGATAATACCATGTGCTGGAGACGGCAGCATGTACTTCAAGGGCAGAAGTAGGTTTATAATGCGAACACTGGCTGTGGCACACAGAATCCTTTGTGATTAGGCTAAAAGCAAGAAACAGTATTTGGACTGAGTGTGATGAAGTTATCTTTCAGTCACAAAACGAGATGAGCTATCTGCACTTCAGTGACCTGTCATTTTTTGGTATAAAATCCATAGTTGATAAGTATACAGCACAGACCTGGAAAAGCAGTGTTATATATGGAAAAAAACCTTACAAACTTGGTGACCCTTCTTGCTCATGAATGCCTGAGTTCTGCCATGAAATAGACTCTGCATGTCTGTATTAATGGCAGATGTTCTTATCAGACCAGCTGCACATTCAAAAGTGTTGGAAGAACACAGAAAGACCTTGACAACCAATGCTACCTCTAACTGAGAACTCAGACAAACTGATCTTAAACATGCTCTTATGGAGGAATAGTTGCAGGCAGTACAGATTTTTAAATTCTCTTGACACAAGAATAGAACAAAACATCATCAAGCATCCCCATTCCATCACTAGGTCCAGATCCTAGATGATTTTTTTTTTAAGGGTAAGGTGAAGAAATGACTAAAAACAGTTTGCACAAAAACATTTCTTTTCAGATGCTGCCTACCTCTGTAAGAATGTTCACCAGCTTTGGATAGAAAGGAAAACAAGAACTAATTAAGATGTAATATAAGCCAGGGTGGTGAGAGAACTGTAAAACAAGCTTTTTAAAATCAGTTTGTGCATATCACTCTGAAGAAAGAGGTAAGCCAGAAGAACATGATATATATCAGACATTTCATGATCTATATGCCTTCCAGTAGACCAGGTATCATTCTGGAGCAAAAGAATCTTTGTTACTCAAAGAGCATTACACTAATATTTGAACTGTAAGGAAACATCAGGACGGTGTTTGCTTATGAATTGACATGGAGCACAAGAGTCCTTTGCTTTTCGTAGTGATTTTCCAAAGGAAGGGAGGTGAGGAAGACTTCATCTATCTGGAAACACCAGACACTGGGATAGCCTATAGAACTGAGGGACTGAGAAAGTAAAAGTAAGGTAAGACAGAGCAACACCTGTAAACTCAGAAAGGGGTTGACACAGAGTCTGCCAGTTCCCAAAGAGATAAGGGGCAGAAGCACTTTTTTCCTCATTTTTTGCTTCCGTCTATTATGTCTTCATCTTCTTTGTTGTATGATTAATATAAAACTGCATGTTTCCTGCAGTAACTAAGTAGATTAGTTTCTTGTGAACAGAGCAGCTGCTTTCAAAAGGCCCTCCTTCTGAAAATAGGAGTTAGGCATCTAAGTAACTTACTAATGTGCTGAAAATTTCACCCGTAGTATACTGTGTGCCTCTCCATCTGCAAATGGGAGATAAGAAGTTGAATGTGGATGCTTCTGTCATCTGGGGGATGACAAAGTTAGAGATAAAAAGACACAGCAGCAGTGAGCACTCAAGCTGGTATAATTGCAGTGCTGCACTGACAGCATACTTTTTCATATTCAATGGGAAAATGTTGCTACTCATCAATTCAAGTACACTGATTCTCACAAATGTTGTGTTTGACCTCCTGTGCCTTTTTTGATGCAGAACTTAGCAAAATCTGTATATAAGATCATACAAAATAACTAGGGCATGTTCCTGCTTCTATCAGACTTCTTGCACACCATAATAGAAATAACATGGATATCTTTCTGAGAATTTTCTTAACGGAATAATAGAAATCTATACATACTACAGGATCACTTGTAAACTAATCTGAACAAGAGTTTATCTCCGCTCATTGGATTGTGTGGCTTCTATTGAAACAGCCTTAACGTGACAATCTCTGTTTATTTTTCTGTCCAGAAATTCTCTTTCGAAAACAAACAGAAGGGTGTCTTGAACTTGTACAAAATCTTGCAAATCCTATTTCCTATGAAGAAGTTAGAACTGAAACTAGATTTTCCACTTACATATGAATGTAAAACAAACTTGCATATCTGTCATTTATTTGCTTATCAGAGTTATGGCTGAGAAATAAACCCACACATACCATTCTTGTTATCAAGGAAAATAGGTCCACAATTTCTCTTTTTTGTTTTGTGTTTGTTTTTGGTTTAATTTCAATGAGCCACAGTTTGTTCTCACAGAAAGGCTTTTTTTATTATTATTTAACTGCGAAAATCTTGCTAGCTGCAATTTTTCTGGAACTATTTTGCTCGGGGTGTGTGTACATACATGCCCTCTGCTACTGTTCTGTGTTGTGGTGCATTTACGCTCCCCTGCCCTGCAACCAAATGCTTCACATCACACTGCTTCTGCTGTTGGAGAATGGTCAAGTTTCATAGTCAGGGCTGGACATTTTGTGATATGTTTCCTCAATAGTGAGATAATAATTCTATTAACAAACAATTAGTGATTGTACTCGAGAATTTCTTGTGGCCAAACAAAAATGTTTCTGGGTGTATTGGTTCAGTTTAGACTTAACGGTGCTCTGGCTGTGTCTCCAGCATTTTCTTTGGAAAAGCTAGTATCTATGTGGTTCATTTGGATGACTTACTGCTTCAACATAACAAAAAAGTTTAAAAGAAAATTCTGTTAGAAGTTCAAATGCTACTACTTGACTACAGTATTGTGCCAGCCTTCTTGGAAAGTCGGGGTGAGGCATCATTGCCTCTTGCTGCTTGTTTTGTTGGTTTTGGCTTTTTTTCCTCTAGCATCACATTTTCAAGTAATGATATTTTTTTACTCTAACTTAGTCTTATGCTGTGACTGTCTCCCTCTGTATTGGTGAATTTATGATGTGATCATGTCATTTCAGGTGTGGAAGAAGCTGTACGGGACAGATGTAGCTCTAATGAGTATGGTGAATTGGGTAAGTGAGGCAAAGAAGTTTAGAATTTAGCAGATAGTGTAGTACTTCCAACAAACACAACTCTGCACTTTTCTATACACAATTTGTGCCATCAGAAAGCACATACATATATCTGGGATACGGTTATGGAATTAAGTATGGGTTAAACCCCCCTCCAAACAATGAGAAAAAAGCAGGAAGTCCATACATGAATAAATTCTTCCCAATTTAGACTTTGGCTTAAAAAAGTTAATTTAGAAAATCTTTCTTTCAGCAATTTATTTTCCCTGCACTAGACATTTATGATATTTAAAGAGGATTAACTTACTGCATATGCTTTTCATGGCAATCATTTACATATTTTATTTATCACTGTTAGGGGCTCAGAGCTCAAAGCACATCTTCCATGCATTTTGTTTGCTTGAAATAAGGTTTACCCAGACCAACTACCTACTGGAATTTGCAAGAGGAATTTTGTCCTGGGTTCAGCAGTTGCAGTCAGTTTTTCTTCTCTTTAGTAGCTGGTGTTTTGACTTAGCCCAGTAACAAGGCTGATAAGGCCGATGTTTTTGGTTGGTGCTGAGCGATGTTTGCCCTGACCAAGGACTTTGTGAGCCTCATGCTCTGCTGGGGAGAAGGTGGGGGCGGGAGAAAGGAGGGACAGATCCCAAACTGACCAAAGAGGTACTCCATACCATAGCACGTCATGCCCAGGAGGTAACTGGGAGTTACCGGGAAGGAGAGGGAACTTCCCGGTCAGGCTCGTTCTTGGCGGGTGGTATCGTATCCTCTTCCCTTGTTTTCTTTGTCATTGTTATTATTGTTGGTGATAG
>NDXB01013082.1:50408-70492 GCA_002631895.1 Agapornis roseicollis | reverse complement strand
TAGTAATTTTTTTTTTTTTTTTTTTTTTTTTTGATCTAGTTTAACAGGAATAGATTGTTTCGGGGTGGAGGGGGGTATTGTTAAGCCCAAAATCATATTTTAAGTCCAAACTAACAGGATCAAAGCAGAAAGTGCTAGATAAAATGCATTTGTATCTATGATGTTTAGACTAATTACCCTAACAATCCAACAAATCTCTACAGTATCATCATAATCCAGGTCCTTAAATGGCTCTTCAGACACCTGAGACCATTTCAGACTACAAATATAACCTAGAAACATATAATTATCAAAACGGATGTTATCAACATTGCACCATAAAATTTTTTAACACCAATTATCTAACCGTCAGTCTAGGTTTCCATAACTTAAAACACAGCCTGCATTTCCAGGCTGAGCCTCTCAATCCTGTTGCTTCCTGCTCTTGATAGGTGTATTCCTGCCATGGTTTCTGCTGCATCTGTTGTTGCTGGCTTGGCAGCTTGGGTGATTTCCTGAACTAACATGAAAAGTCAGGGGGCAATCTTATCAAATCAATCTCAATGATTTGACTTCACCAAGTTTCTGATCTCAAATTTTGAGGGAATAACTGTGTCTTTTCTCCTGTATGCTACTGCAACTTGTATTTTCTTAGCTCCTAAGTTTCACCCTAAGTAATTTCCATCATCTAGCTACCTTTCTGGGTGTTCAGAATGTGCTAATAGCTGTTGCACCCTACCTGGTCTAAACTCTACTAACCATTTGTAGGGCTCTTTTGACTGTACAATTTATGAACTAGAGGACTTCTAACTTTTGAGCTCTGTAAGGAGGCATTATGAAATGTTTAACTGTGCATTCTCAATGTCTTCTAAATTCTATGGGTTTTAATACATACACTGTTTTCTACAGTCTAATCAGTACAATGCTCAAAATCTCAATGGGCATCTTTCAACATGCTTTATAAGTGTTTTTTTTTTGTAATTAAGAACACTTAACTGTTTAAAAATATGCTTTACTCACCATTTTAATCTTATCCATAAAGCTTTCTTTTCACAGGAGTCAAATAATAAAAACAAACTTCAAGTGAAAACCACCCAAACTACAAACAGGGATGAGCATGATGTTAACCACCTGTGTTATGGAGCATTCTTATTAAAAACTAACCAGCATAGCTCAACCACTGTCCATAGGACACTCAAATATGTTGGATAGTAGCTTAATTTATTAATACTGTAATTCATAGAATAGTCCCCCTGTATTCAAAAGATGGTGTTCGATGAAGATGTCATTAGGTTTTTCTCACTTTTTAATTTTTTTTTTTACTTTAAACATAAAATTCATATTACTCTATGACTAATAATTCTATAATATTAATATTGGCAGACAATTAATATTATTAATGTGATATTAATAATCAATATCATGTACATTAATAGTAGTTTAAATATGGGAAAGTACTGACGTTTTCCTCCCAAAAAAATCAAGATTACATGGCATATTTCTAAACTCTTACATCTTCCATAATGATTGAAATTACAAAGTTAATTCCATTTTCATCTGTTTACAGAAATAATCTGTGCACTGTGCTAAAGACATATTTTCTGAATCAGAATAAGATTTGCAAGTGTGCTTATTTTAAATTTTCATATTGAGTTGAAATTGTAGTTTTTTATTGAGGTAGACCTGAAACTGGGCCTTAGCCACCTTTGACCTTTTCAGCACTTTTTTATATTTTGTGGAAAAATCCCTTGGTTACTTACCTTATTGTAAATGCTGCTTATGTAGATTGTCCAATGAAGCTATAGGGGAATTTTGCATAGTTTCAATATTGTATAGGTCCTGTATAAAATAATGTTATAGAATGCTATAACTCTCCATAGATGCTCCATCCCTGGTGGTATTCAAGACCAGGCTAGACAGCATGTTCGGTGACATGAATGAGGGGTGTCCTTGCCCATGGCAGGGGAATTGCAACTAGATGATTTTAAGGTCCTTTCCAACCCTAATTATTCTATGAAATTCTTTATATGCAAAGAAATGGTGGTAGCAATATGCAGGGCGAGAAATAAATGTGTCAAATATATAGTAATGAACTAGACTATTAGCCTGCATGTTGGTGTGAACAGTGGACAGTACAGTAGTGATGTCCTTGACATCAAAGGAAAATTAGGAATCAGAAACAATATAGCCCCCACATTGTCCATGCTCTGTGGAATAAATAAACTGAAACTTGCTTTCTCCCTTTTCTAATCAGAAAAATGGTTTTAAAACCCAACAGAAGCTTCCTCCTCTTTGTTCAAGGAAATACAGATAAGCCCCTTAATTTTCCCATGTAGTGTTTAGCAAGGGTCATTATCTGAACTTGTAGAGTATGTAAAACATTTCAAAATTATTCAGTTTGAAGAGCACTTTATACAATCATTGGGGTTCTTTTGAGATGTTTAAAGGTTTCCTTCTTCTCAGTAACTGCAGCTGCATTTGCAAAGTGAACAACACTTTCAAAAGGAGTGAAAAAATGCAAGCTCTTTCCTTCCATATGTAAGCTTGACTACACTATGCTAAAAAAAAAATGCTTGAATGACACTTTCCTCATGAAGTACCAATGGTGAACTAATAATTTATGTACCAGGAAATATGCATTCATTTAGGGACATAAGAATTCTTATTGGATTAAATTAGGCATATAGGTAAATTTTAGAAGGAGTGGGCCTTTATAGTTGAGGAATAAAGTACTGCAATAAGTAATTCAGGAAATACAGGATAACTTAGTCTTACGATAGCTTTTTTATTTGCTGTTTAGCCAGAGAATAGACATACACTTTGGTCAAAATATATTTGTCTTTGGGTTAATTTGGAAAGTATATAATTATCTAGCTGGCTTGAGTGCTCAGTAATAGAATGGGAGATGAAAGTGGTTTTCTTTCACTTTGCATTTTGCAGGAAATGATATATTTTTATTATTATTTTCTTAATTTTATGTTACTTTTACAGAGAAGTTCGGGCTGTTGGTGGATTATTTTTGTTTCAGATGTTAATAGTGATATTTCAATAGAAGGTATCTAAATTACACTAATGTTAAGTGCTGCTTGTGACACTTTTCACATGTGGGGAAAAGTATAGCTGAACATTTTTACTGGCACCTGCAAGACAGTGTATGATGAGTCTTCAAATACTTACGATTGCCACCATTTGGTGGATGGTTAGTGCCATGTATGCTTTTAACAACTCATCGTAATGCAGTGTTTATGACATTCAAAAACTATTGCAAACCCTTTTTATTGCTTAAACATTCAATTGTGCCAAAAGTACCCTTGGCTTATTCATGTCATACACTAAGGAGTATGAAACTTGACTCATGCTTAAATCCACACTATAACCATAAGGATGAAAAGAAGCATCTTAGTTTTGTCAAGACTGTCACTCCTTCAGCTGCCTCTGCTTCTGCCCTTGTCAGTCTCTCTTTCCATTTATGATACTTGTTTGTCAAAAGGTAAATTGATATTTATGATATTTAGGACTCACATTAAAAGCATTACATTTCCATCAAGAAACAAGCAACAACAACCATGAACTGGTGCTTGTTCAGTGAAAGCACTGGTTTCACAAGCTGCAAGAAAAGCAAAACAGGGAATTCATTCACTGCTTCCCACTGGCATGAAAATGCCTGGTCACTTCCTGGTTAGGAAGACAGACAATATAACTTTGAGTGTCCCACCTTCCTCCCCTGCTCCCTGAATGTTTATTGCTGAGCATGACATCATATGTTATGGAATATCCTTTCGGGCACTTCAGGTCACTTGTCCTGGCTGTGTCCCCTTCCAAATTCTTATGTACCTCCAGCCTACTCACTGGTAGGGCAGTGTAGAAAGAAGAAAAGTCCTTGGGGCTGTGCAAATGCTGTTCACTGACAGCTAAAACATTAGCATGTTATCAATACTGCTTTACTTTCACAAATCCTAAACATAGCACCAGATAGGCTCTTATGAAGAACATTAACTATCCCAATCAGACCCAGTGCATTATTTGAGACTACATGAGTTGCCACATTTCTCTGATTCTTATGACACCACAGCTATACAGCTGTGCACCAGCACCTATTTTCTCCTTACATCCCATGCTGTATGACTTGTGCACTGATATTTGAGATGGTGCTCCATTCACAATTTTATGAGAGGCAAATGTGAGAATATCTGGATCTCCTTCTCTCAGACTTGCCTCTGTGCTTAGACTCCATCCCCTGAGGATTCTGCAGCTGGTAAGCAATCTTTTTTCTGAAGATGTTCTCACACAACTTTGTAAGAAGGATCCCAACGCTATCCAGGAGTTCTTATTCCCTGAGGAGGATCACGTTGCCATAAAGTCCAGAGCACAGCCTGCAATACCAGACAGGTATTGATGTGCAGAATGCATCCCTTCCTACCTTCCTACTTGAGCCTTCCCCTCCAGGATCAAGAAGAACACAACCTGGACCTCAGTGTCTTTCACTATAGCGTGCTCCTCCCCTAACCTGTGATCTAATCAATGTCTTCCTCAGCATTGGTGCCCAGATGAATAAAAAACAAATCCTTGTTTATCATTATTAATCGTATTAACATAGTGTATGTGAACTACAGTTAATCATTTAATTGTGTTAATCAGTGCATATAAAAAGTCGAAAGACTAGTCTAAGAGAAGACAATATAAATATAGATAGACAGGAAAATATAAAGTTACAATGCAGAACAATTCTTTACCATAATGCATGTTCATTGCAACACATAGAACAGCCTGAAACTTTACAAATTTTGTATGATAATGGGAAGTTTTGGGGAAGAATTTGAAAGAGAATAATTGGAAATCTGTAGATGGAAGACCTATTCGAAAGTGAAAGGTGATATGCATGGTAAAAAAGCAGAAAGTTGCTTGGATGAAAGGTAGGTGTACTGGAAAAAGGATCCCTCCCTATGAATGAAAGAGGACTGAGAGATGGGCAAAAATGACACTAAGTTAGGAAGAATAGAGGTGAAGCTTTACTGACTATAGAAGAAAAGTCAGTGAAGGTTCAAGAGGAAGTTTTGACATGGCCCAAAGTAACAGCTCAAGAAAAATATATTTGCAGCAGCAATCTGAGTGAATGTGTGTGGACAGTTTTATTTTCTTGTACTGTAGAAAGTGTGTTGTAAAAAAGCAAGATACAATCAGAAGGAGCAGTATGAACAATAAGTTTAGTTACATGGGTAAAGACAAAAAGGCTTTAGCGAAATAATATAACTTTTCTCATTCCTATCCAACCCACTAAAACTGTAGATCAATGTCTAAGGTGAAACAACTGCAGGCTGGAGTGACAGGTAGCAATATATTCTAAGACACCGCGTGTAGATGTTATGATTCACAAGGTAAATCTTTGGTTGTAGGATAGAGAGGCTATAACTGATACACACAAGTAAAGTAGTTTCAATCATTGTGTACACTAATATTATCTATTTTATTGATGTCTGACAAATTACCACATAATTTTCAAGCATATAGCAAGACAAAAAAATGGTGACTAAATACATAAATTAGATATTTTTTTTGTGAAATTATTGCAATTCCGTAATTTCTAGTTTTAATGACTTGCAATAAATATTTCATCAAAACAACTATAATTAAGTATCTTTGAAAGTATTTTTAAATATTTTTAAGTTTTAACATCAAAGGTCATTTCTTTAGACAAAACATTCTGTAGCAGCCTGCAAACTAACACATCTTTAATGCATTATTAAAAATCAGGCTAACTGTCCTTCAAACAAAGTAGATACATAGTCCTAGGTTCTTTCCAGAAAAATAGAGATTTTCTAGTATAATTCACTAATAGTAAATATTATTTTCTTCATAATGAAGCCTGGGGTATACCAGGTTTTTAAAAGCTTTGGCACAAAGATAACTACCTACCTGCCAGAGATAGTTGCAAGGAATTATTACTCTCTGTACGTTATGATTGAGTTACAGTGGTATGGACAGTAGAAAATTTATTTTATTCTTGTGAATAAAATAACTGAAATTCCAGTGTGATTTCTATCTATTGTGTACATAGGCTGCTGAAGAAGCCAATTGTCTGCAGTCAAGACTTTTGACTCTTCCACCCCAGCAATCAACAAACTCTGAATGAGAGGTAACTAAACCCCACAGACTACTATACAGAAGACTTAATAACATCTCTGTAGACTCTTAAAACCATGGATGCATGAGGAGTGATTTAGAAGGAACCTTCCTAATGAAAACAGAATATATCTGAGGAAAGTCCAAACTAACAGCTTCCTAGAAGTCAGTGAGCCATTAAGTATCGGACCTTTGTGGAAAGGGCCGTACACTTATCTGCAGATACGTAATTTGAAATACTTGGTTTGATGTACTTTATCACATTGATGGCATTTTCAGTAACATTATCTTGTTTATGATCACTTATGTGACAAGACACAGCATAGCAGATGGGAGATGAGGTCTTGGCAACCTAATGCAGTATGTTTAGAGAGCAGGAAAATAACATAAAACCTTTACTCTAAAGATGATGACTACTATTTCTATATTCACATATGTGGTTTTGAATGCAGATAGCTGGGTGAGTATGCTCTGTGCAGATGCTGCACTTTGTGTTTGTAGTTTCATTTGGGCAGAATTTAGGTGTTACTGCAGTTGAAGAAAACATGTATTATGCTTATGCATACATTAATTTTGCTAGTGTACTGATTGTAGGTGCTATGGGTGCTGCCTTGGTGTCCCCTGTGTGAAGTGGTGCAGTTCACAGCCAGTCGCAGCCGGCTTCAGAGGCCCCACGGCAGGGCAGAGCTGAGCCCCTCAGCCACGGGAGGGCGCCTCGGGTAAAGCCTGGGTAAGGAAGGGCAAACGGTGCCCGGCAGCCAGGGCTGAGGGGAACCGGGTGAGAAACAGCCCTGCGAGCCCCGAGGTCAGGAGGGGCTCCACAGCGAGGACAAATGGTGCCTGTAGCAGCTGTTTTCCTCAGCAGCTGTGCCAAAGAATGAAGCTTGTGCTTCACATTTCAGCTCAGTGTCCTGACTCTACACCTTAGACTACCAAAGCAGTTAAAAATCTGCTTGACAATCAGCATCTGCTCACATCCTGCTGATTAAAAAGATTACTCCATGAAACCTGTTGCAAAGGACATGATCTGCTTAAATAACAGTACTAACAAAAATGTTGGTTTTGCCCATGTCTCTGAGTACAGGACAGTGATTTTAAACATTTCATGCAGGAGTCTGGGTCACATCTTGGCTGCTCCTAACACCTAGGCTAGCTATATGTAAGCTAAAATGGCTTCGCCTCTACAAGCTAAAAGCAGACCTTTATTTAGCCTTGTTCAAAATGAAGAGTATGAACAAATGCTTTACTGAGTTAAGACTAATAAAAAACAGACTTCAGAATTAAAGTAAAGAAATGCCACAGACTTCTCCAGGAGACTGCAGGACAGGTGATTATTTGATTTTTACAAGCAAAACCTGAAAGTTCTATTTCCACAACCATGATTTTACTGTTGTACCTTAGTGGTGTATGGAAGATACTCATGTCATACAGATACCACAGTCAGGCTGTAGCTGGACAACTGCTACTGCTTGTGGGGATGTGTGCAGCTGTAGCTCTCATCCAGCCTTAACCCTCTCAATCCTGTCACTGTTTGGCTGTTATACATCTGTGGGGCAGTATGACAAACTGGCTGCGAATATATAGACTACTCAGAAAAACATGTTCTCAGAATACCTTGGTAACACAATTTTTGATGTTAATTCTAGGAGCAGGGTAGGCAACATTAAAAAAGAAGAAAAGAATATCCAGCTCCTGAGCCAGTGTATGTCTTGCAATCACAGTCTCTTCTGTCAGATTTGTGCTACTTTGTACAAGGGATTCAGCACATGGCATTTTATGCTGTAGCACTTCACTTTGTCCAGCATTGACTCTGACAGGTTCCTCCACTCCTAACACTACTTATAGCAGATTTTATAGCAGGAATCCACCTTCTTGCATTCTTGAATAACAGTCAAATAACCAGCAAAAGACATTTAGACCTGAACTCAGCTATTAGCACTCAAATTTAACCAGGGCAGCACAGAATGTGTTGTACAAGGAGCACCACTTGGTTATATTTGCAGAGCTACATTGAAGGTTTACATATGGCTTTATGAAGCAGCTTTAAAAGGCAAAAGATCTACTCCATGGAATTTAGTCAGTAACTTACCAGATCCCCCACAAAATATTGTTAGGTTACATTAGAGAATGAGAGAGGAGGAATTAGTATGTGACAGAACATTTACCAAGAAACCTCCAGCCTTAAAATTGCCCCATAGTATCACAAAACTAAGAACTGGTCTTCATGGTATAAGAAACTGTGTTTGGCTAGTCTATAAGTGACTTAAAAACTAATGTTTTTGTCTATTCTGTAGAAAGAACACAGATGTTACTATTGACTCAGCCTAGTACTGGACTCTGATGCACTAAAATAAGATTTTTCAGAGATGATATTAAAAACCTTGTCATGAATGCACAGCTTGCTTATGGTAGAAGCTATGACCTTGTGCTTTCAATCAGAAGTTAACTCACTCTGCATATACGACTTGCAATTGAATAACTTCCTCAACTTAGGTAAAATATTCAGCAGTTTGTTCTATAAGGATCTAACATTTTTGCTACCAATATCTACAAATTGATTGTCATAGTTCTTTTAACATCCACCCAGATGAGACTGTTTGTAATACAAAATTTACAATGAAATGAAGAACCCTAAAGAAATGAGATTACTGACTCACGAATTTATCTCCTGGAAATCATGGTCAAATTCATATTAGTATTTAATATTCAAATTAAATGTCCTGAGCATAAATATATAAACTCTGTTAATAAATTGTGCATTTCATTTCAAGCTGTGGTGTAAGCATTGCTTAGGTTTAACACATTTGATGGTTATTTCTTAAAATACCAGAAAAATATCATTACTACTATATGGAAAAAAAGCCCAGATTGGGTTTCTTTCATTGATTCAATTAGCACTTTTGAAATTCTTATCCAACATATACTATTGTGTTGTTGCATTGAGAAGACAGAACTCTTTCCTAGCCAGGTTAAAATCTTCACACTCCAGAAATGATCATTCTCTGCAGGAGTGTATATACCCAAAGGGATAATTATAAGCAGATAAGGTAGGTAAAACTTTTATTGTGCAAGAATAAGTAGAACAGAGACAATCCAATGCATTTTGTCCAAATACAGGACAACACCTAAGAATGTAAACCTCATCAGATGTAATGATTGCTCAGCACTAGAATATTTAATCAAAATCAATTTTGATCTTTAAAGGGAGATAACATATTTTTTCTCAACTCAAGCTACCTGTTTGGTTTAAGTTTTTAAGAAAATACTTCAGGTCTTAGCGGAAAAATATCATAAAATATATAAGTACAAGATAATGGAAGCACAGATGTGCAAAGATTACACAATGTTTTCAGTTAGCAATTAAATTAAAAATCAAAACAGAATGTATGACCAAAACTTTGCTAGCACCACTATTGTAAGCTACTCTTATTCCAGTTGAATAATTCTTGTCTTTGACATGAAATCAGTTGCATACAGTAAATGGCAGATGAAGGACAGACCTGAAATGCTGTCTTCAGAAATGGGGAAAATAAATTCAGCCATGCCGTACTGAGATCAGAGTCATTACTGGAAACTGAATGTTAATTCCTCATCATGGAAACAGACTAGCATGAAACATTTGAAACATTTGTCATTCAAAATCATTGTAACACTAAAAATTATGAAATGTAATATTCGTTGGTTGGATAGGTTCAAGCGCTTAGACCTCATCAACTGGACAGTGAAAGATTTCTACATTACTTTTTTTAAATCTTGTAACTAGTTTACCTGTTTAATAGAGTCCATTTAATTGTTTCTTTTAGTTCAGAAAAGACCTCTTTTCACTGTGGAAGAGACAAGCAAAGGATACTAGTGCATGTGTTATACTGGCATATTTGTGTTGGCATGGTAGACAATCAAAGATCACTGACAACTACTTAGTGTTTTTTAGCACTGACATCAAGTTAGTGTATAGTTCCACCTGATTCCCTTTAACTATAACAAGTTGAAACCAGTTTTGAAATCCCCCACCCTTCTGCATTGGCTTAAATGAAAAATGTGCAGGTTTCCTATGCAACTTTACTGTGAAACAACTAGTTCAATTATTATAAAAGATGAACTGCAACAGGAGTGATTAAAAGAAGTAATTAGAGCAAAAATGAGTGACCCAGGATGATAGGGATACTTTAAGACAGATTTTAGTGCAAAAACAAACAAAAAAAAATACGTGAAATGACATTTTCTTTATGGCTCAAGGAAAAAAATTCCTTTTATAGGTGCTTTTGAGAGGTAGGCAACAGCTCATGTGACAACTGGTTCTGCTCCTCCAAGTGATGAATTATTAGGTAAAAACCAACAGAAGGTTTATGGTAAACAGAAGGCTTTTTGTTAGAAGCTAAGGGGGCTCTGATGTGTTTTGCATTAGGAGGCAAACTGTTTTGCAATAGAAGGAAACTGTTTGCAGAGGCATGAGAGGGAGACCTCTCAACAAAGCATCCATATATGGAGACCCAAGGTGTTGGGTTCCTGGAGAAATCCATGTGAGCCAAGAGGATCCTGCAGAGCAGGAAGAACAATGAAGGAAAAAAAATGTACATAATATTTATCTATGATTGCTAGTCTTTTAAAATGCTTATGGTTTTATCAGATAAGGAATTTGGATGCTGGCAATACCAGGAGATAAACTAAAGTCACATTCAAATATTACATTGCACTTTTAGGTTTTGGTAGAACAAAGTGTTTGACATCTGAGAGATCAACCAAGTACAGTGAAACAACAAAATGTGACCATGGGTGCAGAAAATTTTCATACTTTTATGTTGGAAGACAGTACAGGAAAACTGATTTCAAGCTAAGTTGAAGAAAACAGTATAATGGATCAGTCAGTTATATTACATTCTGATGAAGTTCAAGAGATGCTGCAGATTGGATCATGTGACAAGGGGGATTCACAGGCTAAGACACCATGATACAGATGTTCCCACAGGTTAGGGCACATGGTAGGAAACATGAATCGTGACATGGCATGAGTACAGGTTCTCTCTGGAGCCTGCATTCTCTCCTAGATGATACATACTGCTCCTCATCCATGAATTAAATTTCTCAGTAAGTCAATCTACTATATCTGAAGTGTGAGAAAAATTGTAACTGAAGTGGAAAAGCATTACCTGCAAACCCTGAAGTTTGGCAATATGAAACTCTGTGAATTGTGCATAATGCTGAAATCTGACACATCTGAAAATAGATTTTTTTTCAGCATTGAAAAACAAAACAAAACAAAACAAAAAAACAACCCAACAAACAAGAAACTGTTTCCTTTTTGTTTTCCAAGTATATGCTACTAATTAGATCTGGTAATTACATTCTAAATCAGCCATCTTTGGTGCAGGGAACTGCCCCTTTAGTGCTTATTAACAAGGGTGCAGGTGAAAGAAAATTTACAAAAAAGTTGTCAAAGTATACATTATAGAGGGAAGTGGGCTCCTTAAATAATTTTAAATCTTGCTCAAACCAGATTTGTTATGCTGAGAAAGTTTCATATCTTTTCATACACCAAGACTGTGGTTCTGTTTGCGGCATTACTTCCAAAAATCCTTGGACATCCTGCTGGATTTTCTGTGTCTATAGTTGTCATCAAGCCACTCTGTCATTTTGCAGAATACTGGCTCATGAAGTCTTTTTCATAGAGTCCTGGAGTATCAGATCTGTGCAGTACTGATTCAAAAACTAAAGAATAATTATCAACAGTTCAAGCAAAGCTTAAAATGTAGTTTTAGCCTTTACATATACCTGGAACTTTATAGTTCATAGTTCTTGGATTGTGGTGACCTTTCTATGAGGAAAAAGGTGTGTTTTTTTTTTTGTTAGTGGAAAGCTTGTAGTTTAAATGAAAAATGACCACAAGGAATTCTTAACATTTTCTTTACCCACCCTCTGCTGGGAAAAAGAAAAGGTTTTACATTGCAGCAGCAATTGAAATAGAAAGTGAAGTATTTTTTTTAAGAGAGTTTTTCTCTACTTGAATAAAAATAGTTTGCAAAGAGAGCAGAATACAGAATTGTTCTCTTTTTTGTTTAATCAAATATCTAAATTTCTTAAGGGATTTTGAAAAGAAGACCACCTAAATCAATGGATAATCTTTTATGTAGATATTGCTTTAAAAACTCTCTATTATGATTAGGGTGTACAAGAGATGGCTGTTGTTGAGCACAAACTGTTGATTTTATCTTTAAAAAATGTTGAAGAAAATTGCTAGAAAATTAAAGAATGTGAGTATTATTTTGTTGCAGCTCCATCCATCTAGAAGGTGTCTACTTTGAAGTGGATGCCTAAGTCAATGGAGATAAAAGCAATGTACTCAATGGGATCTGGAAAACAAGGTAGCTGGCCAAACATTGATAACTAACATTGAGATGAGTATCTTCTCTGGTGCTATCGACTAGATCCCTAGTGACTATCATAGATGCTTGGTTTCCTACATCTAAGTGTGCTATTGAGGAACTAAATCCTACCTGATAAGTGTACTCAATACTTCTGTACAGGGACATGTGCAGATTGACACAACTTCCTCCAGGTTCCTGCCTGGATCAGTCAAGTTCCCGTGTAGAAACGTAATTGTGCTTGCAGGCAGTTACCAGGTAGGAAGCAGGAAATGCTAGCTCATACATAGTGGCAATGACTTGTAACAACAGAAAATCCAAGGAAAGTAGTCCTGCAAGAAAGCTGGAGAAGGACTTTTTACAAGGGCAGGTAGGGATAGGAAAAAGGGTAATAGCTTTAAACTGGAAGATGGTAGATTTAGATTAGATATTAGGAAGAAGTTCTTTATTGTGAGGGTACTGAGACACTGGCGCAGGTTGTCCAGATAAGCTGTGACTGCCACATCCCTGGAAGTGTTCAAGGCGAGGTTGGATGATGCTTTGATCAACTTGGTATACCTGTGGCAGGTGTGTTGAAACCAGGTAATCATTAAGGTCCCTTTCAACCCTAACTGTACTGTATGATTCTGTGTTTCTATGATCCTATGATTCTAAGATCCTATGATCCTGCTTCATTTCACAATGCCAACATAAACAGCAGAAATTGTAAATGTCTGAAAGGCAGTTACAAAATATTATTTGTTACTCACCTCTCACTTAAATCGCACAGTAAATGTGTGCATAAACACATACACCCACATTGCTTAGGCCTGTCCTGTCCTGAACAAGTTGATATGAATGGTCATATCAACCTGTCATATGTCGTATGAGTCAACATATGCTGTGCTAGCTGTACATGTGCAGCATACTTAGTCATTCATACCTTGGGTGACTGAATTTCTAGCCACTTTCAGCCAGAATACTTCAGAAAATCATCTGCCAAATTTTTAGAGGAGCTCTCTAGGTGGAAATTTCAGTCTCAAAACTTCCTTCAGGCAGCTCATGCCATTAGACATAACATGTGTGTTTTCAGTGTATGCTTCAACTACTAGCCTGGGTGGAGATTCTGCCCATCCCAGAGACTCCCATAGGCAGCTCTTTTCACAGGATTTATCAAACTGTATATAGGTGAGCTGATTGCAATAATTCCAAAGAAACTGTACTTACAGTTACAGTAATTATTACATGGCAGGGATTGTTTTGTACATAGATAATCAATAGCAAGTAGATAATTTATATGCTGAAGTGGTCTTACAAGCCCATGGCTTAGCTATATTATTAAAAACTGATAGAGTGGCAGTCCAGGGTGTCTGACCAGATCCAGCTGAATATATTACTCCAAAGATTTTGCCCAGGGAGATTCCCATCATCATCTGGACAGTGACAGACCACTCTATTCAGGAGATCTGATCTACCCTGCAAATGGCAAAGATTTCAATAAATTAATATTTTTTAGCAACAATGACACTGAGGACCATGGGTATCTGCACGAGAGAAAAAAAGAAAAAAGAATCAACCCCCTCACCCAAAAAGAAAATACAAAAAAATTCTCACAAAAACCAACTAACCAAACAAAAGACACACTCAAAAAAACCCCAAACCAAAACAACAATAGTAAAACACGCAAAACTTTGTCAACATCAGAATTCCCCAACTTTCTATACCACAAGAATTGTGTGTATAAATATAAATATATATATATCTGTAAGCAAAACTAGAGATTCACCTGTGTAGACAACGGTTTGCTGAAGGCTCACTACTGCTTTCCCTTATAAAGGATTTAAATAATTCAGATGCCTTGTACTGGCTTACTGTGGAAGCCTTAATTTCCTCCTGAAATAAGTGTTATTTAGAATAAGTATTTCTTAGAATTAATTTACTTTGACTGAAGTTAACAAAGTCCATTTGTAAACTTATACATCTTCAAGTATTTAAATTTTGTTATGTCTTCTAAAGAACCTTCTGTTATAAAATAATTAGGAAGAACAGAGAAAAAAAATTAACAAAGCTAGTTGCACTTATAGTTAAAAGGTGTTATTTTTCATTCTGAGATTTGTTATTTATATGTTTTAAGTGTCAAGTTATGTGGAAAACCAGTAGCTTCTGTGCCAATTTTTACTTGAGTGAATTGAGATACATGCGGAAAGATAGGACACTTTATGAATGTGTCTTTGTATATGCTACAGTGTGTGTCTTGGAAATTTTACAGAAATTATGCCATCTGGTTATCCATTTGATCATTATCAGCCATAGAGTGAGAGAAAAAAATGTATTTTATTCAGCCTCACTAGAGTCATGCTAAATAAAAAATGCAATTTGTTTGATCTAGTATAGTATGATATGTCTGCTGTGACGGATTAAAGGAAAAATGCCGGGTGCCACAATCCTAGATTATATTTCATCATCAAAGATATTTTATTTAGTTCTTTGGCTGTAAAATGAAGATAACAGATAAAGCCATTGTGTCATGCTAAATCTTTAGAAAAATATTTATAAAAAAAATATATTAGTGAAACAAATAAAACTGCTTGTAAATTAAATTACACACATAATAAGTCCTGTATATTGGAGTGCCCAACATCATCTGACAGATTTAGGATTTTTTATTTTAGATCATTAGGAAAAAACTTTTCATGATGCAAATGATGCAGAAGGTTTTCATCATCTTTTGTATTAATATCATAGAGCAATTAGGCCACCTACTATCTATGACTGGAAGAGAATATTTGTTGGAAAAATGATTGATTAATTACCCAGCAGATACTGATTTCTATAATGTCACTGAAAATGAAGTAGCTTCAGCATAACCAGCGAAGATCTGATCCATGTCTATCTTTGACATATCAAATTATTTTGTTTTGTTTCAAATGTCAAATGCTTGAAAGTAAATTTATTTTTTCATATGAGCAGGTTTTTGGAACTGGGAGTTTTTGAAGTAGTTAAGCTTTTAAAAACTTAACAAGGTAAGGTCCTGCACCTGGGTCAGGCAATCCCAAGTACAAATACAGGCTGGGCAGAGACTGCAGCCCCGAGAAGAAGGACTTGGGTGTCCAGTTGATGAGAAGCTCAACATGACCTGGCAGTGAGTGCTTGCAGCTCAGAAAGCCAATCATATGCTAGGCTGTATCAAAAGAAGTGTGTGAGGAAGGTGATACTACCCCTCTACTCAGTTCTCATGAAAACCCACCTGGAATATTGTGTTCAGCTCTGGGGCTCCCAACACAAGGAGGATGTGGATCTTTTTGAGCAAGTCCAGAGAAGGGTCATAAAGGTGATCAGAGGGCTGAAGTAGCTCTCCTATGAAGACAGGCTGAAATAGTTGGTCTTATTCAGCCTGGAGAAGAGAAGGCTCAGGGTACAATATACAGCAGCCTTCCAGTTCCTAAAAGGGGCCTACAACAAATCTGAAGATGAGCTTTTTATGAGGGCATGAGGCATGAAGTGAAAGGACTAGGGCAAATGGCTTTAAGTTGACAGAAGAGCTTTCAACTAGGTATTAGGAAGATACTACTTACTGTGAGGATGGTGAGGCACTGGAACAGGTTTCCCAGATAGGTTGTGGCTGCCACCTCCCTGAAGGTGTTCAGGGCGAGGTTGGATGGTGCTTTGAGTAACCTGTGGAAGGTGTCCCTGCCCATGGTCAGGGTAGTTGGAACTACACGGTCTTTAAGGTCCCTTCCAACCCAAAACATTTTATAATTCTATGTAGTTTTCAAATTTACCTTTGGCAAGTATATCTTAGTTATGATGAGATACACTTCACAAACATATAGCCACTCAAAAGCTTGTGTTGCATCTCAGATAGTTAAATTTGAAAAACAAGCAAACAACTCCCTCTTCAACCCCAGAATAAGAATAATTTATTTAGAGTCAAGTGTATAAAGTATGATTGTGGCAATGTTATTTGCCTCCTATTTTAACACTGCAGGGTGTATATCCATCTGGAACATCAAAATCTAAGGCTCAAAGTTTTCTTCTGCTTGATTTAGAGAGAAAATAATAAATTCCTGGAAAAGCTTCTTTCATCTAGGCTGTAATTCAGGAGTTCCTTTTTTTTATTTTCTTTTTTTTTTTTTTTTCCTCTAAGTCCAGGACAAAGCAATATGGCTTAGAACTTTGTGTGCAACTGGGGCTGGAAAACATTCCCTGAAGAAGGAAAGGACATCTTTAAGAAAGGGCCAGTTGCNAATAAGGAGTTTTTTTTTTTTTTTTTTTTTTTTTTTTTTTTTTTCCTCTATTTGGCTAATTTTCTGTTTCCTATTCCTCAGTCAACAATTCTGAAATAGTGTGATGTCTGTTGAAACCCTTTTTTATAGGAAAATGGAAGAGAGAGTGTTCAACAGGCCCTAAAAAGCAGAAAAGCATCAGAAAATTTGTGACAAACTGGCAAGTATATGAATATAGATATCTGCTTACCACTTCATGCCTATTTCTTGCATCTGCTTTAATCCAGGCTTTACCTTGTGACCATCACTATGTCTTTACAGCAAAGGAAATGATAACTAATTATTTTGCACTCAATGAATCAAATAATTTTCAGGATTACGTGAATCACTAGATGTGTACACTGTTGTATGCCACGGTTTGTGAAACTGTACTCGGAGAAAAACTGAAATGTTTCAAATTTTGGACAGGAAGTACTTGATGATTTTATCAACAATCTAGCATAGGGAAGTTCAGGAATAGATGCCTCTTGATTATATGAATTTCCAATCGTATTTCCATATCATGCCTTAAATGTTAGCCATTAGGCATATTTACCATATAAAAATGTTAATTATACCTGGCATTGATTACATTTGAAATTAGTGAAACTGTAACCTGCTACAAATCTCTTCTCTCACAGTTTATAAAGATTCCACTTTGTTTCCTTCCAATACCTGCTTAGCAGTAAGCTAACACAGATGGTGTGTAGTAAGACAGTATTGTCTTTGAATTCATTGGTCTTAAGAGATCAAGATATTCTGTCTGTTCCCTCCACCCCTTCTCCAAATGAAAATAAATTCAAGTGATACTGATTTGTCTCTGTGTCAGTGACTGAGAAAGGGAATGAAAAATCAAATTGCTGCCACTTGAATTTATTTAAGACATAGAAGAAATAGCCTTATATGCCATTAACAATATATCTCCATAAGAATAATTCAGCTGAACAGTTTCTTGTGAAGAAATATGGTTTTTACATTTTACAGAAAATGTAATAAAATTATACATGTTTTGCCTTTCACAGCATCTCTCAGAACTTGTAAAAATATTTTAATCTAAAATGAACCAACCAACTCCAAACAAACAAGCAAAGAAAATTGCCTGCAAGAGAAGAAAATGGTCAAGGTTATTGTAGAATATGTATCTTGCCTTTGCTATTATTTACCTTGCTATTCATATGAGCACAGCATAGATTCCATTTTTGTGAGCTTGACTTGTCATAATATCTGTCACAGACTTTCTTACATTTGCTGTTGAAGTACTACTTGCTGTATGTTAGACTCATTAGTTCTGTTGTCTGACATGAAACGATTTGTATTTTGGTTTTCATTATGTAGCTTGGATGCTTTGTGAAACAGCCTAGAAAGTTACAAAGCTAACACTGCAGATTTATAGATCAGTGTACGTTGCTTGTACATTGCTAATGCTATACAAGAGTAAGTACATCACATTCCAAAAGGAAACAGAGCTGAAGGATATAATCTGAAAGACAAAGCAGTGCCACATGTTGAAGATAGACAGATGATAAAGGCATCTTAATTAATGCAGAACTGACCTTGAAAACTTTTCACTTACCTGTATTATCATATTTTGATATTAAATAACCTGAAGATGCTATCCAGAAGCCAAATGTCCATCCATAAATTGATCAGCAGCAGTCCTGCACATAATAGATACTGGCAGTGCTGTTAGATGCACTACTTACTTCAGGCACCTTGTATGTCTTAATTTGCCAACAGCAGCAACTATTACAATTCTTTCTCTCATACTTTGTGCTGAACTCACCTTTTAATGGGGCTCTCCCCTTTCCCCAGGGCTGTAACTGTACAGATCCCAGTTAAATGAGCTGAGATAGTATAGAAAAATCACATGAGAGGGACTGCTTGTTTTAATGCTTACCTCTGGCAGCTCAACAGTGATGCTTTTCTGGACTTTTCCTGCAATAGAAGTAAGTTTTTCTTCCAATATCATATCAATGCACAGGTCCTCTTTTGCCTCTCATTAATGCAGGAAAGGATTCAGCCCACTGAGAAATGTCATGAGTAGGTAACAACTCAGTAGCTTAAGAACTTCCTATAACTGTAGAAAAAATACAATGTTGTAGAATTCTCTTCATCCTGAATCATGACATTTTCACTGACATCAAAAGATATACATTTAAAAAAATAGTCATTAATTGTATTTAGAATTTATCTAAGATACTTTTATGTAACTCTTTAGAAAGACAAAATTATAAATGTGATGAACATCTAAAAATGTTACTTATTTGAATACTGTTTCTATTTTGTTATGTATATGTCAGTTTCATTTATGCAAATGAATCTGTTCCAGCACTACAACTGTTAGGATCTGATGATGTGGTGTTAAAGCACAAACAAGTAATTAACAAAGGCTAAACTATTTTGTTTATTTTTTGTTTCTAAATGCTGAGACATTTGAAGAATTGTAACCAAAAAACAATGGAGTGCATATCTGGCTATGCAATTCTTCCTCTCACCTCCCAAACTGAATCACATTCGGTGCACTGCATAACGTGGCAGGTGTCTTATATTCCCTTAATGATGGAAACTGCCTACATAGGAAGATTTTTGTACATCACTGACTGCAATGTACTTGAAGTCATGTAAAAGGCAATCAGAACTGAAAAGGAAACAATAATTTTATAAACAACTCTTCAAGAAACACATTTTGCCTCTGCTTTCAGCACGCATTTACTTCCAAATATTCCTCTATATTGCCTTGTTCCCTTTTGTAGCAAAATAATACAAGCTAGTTTGGGTTACTTTTAAAATCCACATTTTAAATTCTATTTGCACAGTTCTGTTATTGCTCCTCACACAGTCATTTTATGTTTTTCAAGAAATCAGTCTGTACAAAGTTGAATCCTGAAATCACAAGAGATGTTGCACCTGATTCTATGGGGTCATAACCTTGATAGAAAAAAGCCTCACTGGAACTCCACTAAGCTAACATCCTACCTAAGTTGGAATAGGAAAAAAGCTGGCTGCTAATGGATAAAAAAAACCCATGTGGGGAACCAGCCAAGTAGACCTTTCTCTCAATCCCAGTCCAGTCTTTTTAGGACTACCACATGCTCAGATCTTAATGGCACACTTCCTTGCTCTGGGAGCCATTAAAAAGCATGAATCAGGTGCAAATGTCCCTTTAATATAACTAGGCTAACTAACAGCACTTTGCATTGTGTCATATTGGACCAGGATGCCCAGTAAGACCTCTTGCTAAATTGCTATCTGACAACTAAGTAGTTTCCATATATGTAATATGTAAGTTTCTTGAAGATCAATGTCCAGAAAATGTGATATCTTGTCCAGGCATTAAAAAAGGGCAAGGAAAATTAAGAAAAAAACAAACAAACAAAAAAAA
>NDXB01013082.1:17201-30549 GCA_002631895.1 Agapornis roseicollis | reverse complement strand
AAAAAAGGAAAAGAAAAGAAAAGAAAAGAAAAGAAAAGAAAAGAAAAGAAAAGAAAAGAAAAGAAAAGAAAAGAAAAGAAAAGAAACCAACCCTTTTTTAAAAAAGAAAATAAAGATTGCATTACCAATATCTTTAAAATGCATCTTTAAGAAGAGATTTCAAAAAGATGGAGAGGAAAAAGGATTTTTCTTTCTCATATTTTGAAAGTTCAAGGTAGAACTTTCAACTTTTTTCTCCAATCAACACATTATACCTTAAAGTTAATTCTAAAAAGTACTCCCTCTTAAAAACACTATTTAAGAGTTTGGAAATCCATAAACACCCATAAAATTATGCTAATTCTGGAGATAAAATTGTGAGAATCAGTCATGAAAGCATATGTACCTCTGCTCTGAAAACTTGAGGTGTAGGTTACTGAACCCAGGGTTTGTGTATTTCTTGCAAAATGAAATGTACGTTTAATAAGTTGACTATCTTAGCAGAGTCTGAGCAGATCAATGCAGGAAAACCTCTTAGTTGCAAGCAGTCAATGAGAAACTAACACCAAAAAAGCAAAATTTTTTTCTATGATAACTCAGAATTATACATCTGAAACCAGCTGGACCCTACAAGAAAGTTCATCACTCTGAACTCCTTCTAGTTTTACAGGAGTTTTTGTTGTTTCCTGGAGTCAAGTCTCCTTAAAAGTGAATGGCTGGTCAGATTATTCTCATCAACAGAGTGGTAACCGCAGCAGAACCTGCATGGAATGTTCTGTGAATCAATTAATATGTGCAGAACTGGTCAATTCTTGCTGTACAGCTGTTTGGCAAGGCTCTCAGAGTGGGCTGAGAAAGGCAGAGTTCTGATGTATTACCTTTCTGTACCCTGCTGTAGACCACTGATCCACCAAGAGGACAGTAGGTTAGGAACAGTCCTTTCTGCAACTGGAATTGAGGGATAAAAACTGTCCCAGCACCCCTTCTGTGTGAAGGTAAGGAAACTAAGCAGGGGAAAGAAAGCTGAGGTTTCTCAGTCTTGGGAGGGATAAACTAGAATAATTTCCAGCTGAACATAAAAACTTTATGTTACCATTATCTTGGCACATTCATTTAAAAATCTCTGGTTCACACCTGATTCATTTTAAAGCAAAACAAAATTTGTCACATCCCAGATTTTATTAGATTACCAGAAAATTTTTTTTTGCACATCATGGAGTTACCAATGACATGGCTGAAACTTCTTTCTTTGATCTGTTATAGAATCATAGAATAGTTAGGGTTGGAAAGGACCTTAAGATCATCTAGTTTCAACCCCCCTGCCATAAGCAGGGACACTTCACATTAAATCATGCCACACAAGGCTTCATCCAACCTGGCCTTGGACACTGCCAGGGATGGAACACTCACAATTTCATTGGGCAAACCATTCCAGTGCCTCACCACCATCACAGTAAAGAATTTCTTCCTTATATCCAATCTAAACATCTCCTGTTTAAGTTTGAACCTGTTACCCCTTGTCTTATCACTACAGTCCCTAATGAAGAGTCCCTCCCCAAAATCCCTATAGGCCCCCTTCAGATACCGGAAGGCTGCTAGGCGGTCTCCATGCAG
This sequence comes from Agapornis roseicollis, assembly GCA_002631895.1. Lineage (NCBI taxonomy): Eukaryota > Metazoa > Chordata > Aves > Psittaciformes > Psittacidae > Agapornis > Agapornis roseicollis. The sequence goes on along the minus strand of NDXB01013082.1, from coordinate 28,956 downwards.
CCTTCTCTTCTCCAGGCTAAACAGTCCCAACTTTCTCAGCCTGTCTTCGTATGGGAGATGCTCCAATCCCCTGATCATCCTCGTGGCCCTCCTCTGGACTTTTTCCAACAGCTCCATGGCCTTTTTATGTTGAGCACACCAGAACTGCACACAATACTGCAGGTGAGGTTTCACGAGAGCAGAGTAGAGGGGCAGGATCATCTCCTTTGACCTGCTGGTCACGCTCCTTTTTCTGGGGTAAATATACATCTATGCATTTTTCATCATATAAAGTATTAATGCCAAGATGTAGTCACCAATTAAAAGTTCTATTTCAAAACCAGGATCTCTTCCATCTAACCTGGTTGGTATTTAAAGTTTATTTTGATAGCTCCAAGGTATTCCAACCAATTGAAATGTCACCCTCTGACAGACACGGCACAGTATTTAACACATTTCAGTTTCCAGTGGACTTAAATCTAAAGGGAATGATGGAAGAAATAAAAATAATAGAAATAGAAGTAGAAATTGTAACAGAAATAGAAATAAATAAAACTAGAAATAGGAAGTAGGAAGGAGGTAGAAAAAAAAAAAAAAACAACAAACCAACAAAATGAAAAACCCTTACATGTCTGTTGGGTCTTCCTGATGTTCCTTCTCTCTTTATATTTGTTTCAGATCAGTAATCAAATCCACTTCCTTAATAGGAAGCTGGAAGAAGTGTTTAGTTGTTGCACTATATGTTGAATGTCTGCTGGTGGATGGTGGATGAGAACCCAATGCAAAATATCATCATTTATCCTCTGCTTTGTTTAACAAACACAAAGGAGATGTTAACTGGTACAAGATAGAATCATAGAATCATAGAATAGTTAGGGTTGGAAAGGACATTAAGATCATCTAGTTCCAACACCCCTGCCATAAGCAGGGACACCTCACAGTAAACCATGCCACCCAAGGCTTCATCCAACCTGGCCTTTAATACAGCCAGGGATGGAGCATTCACAACTTCCCTGGACAGCCCATTCCAGCGCCTCACCACCCTAAACAGTAAAGAATTTCTTCCTTATATCCAATCTAAACCTATCCTGTTTAATTTTGAACCCATTACCCCTTGTCCTGTCAGTACAGACCCTATAGTCTAACCTGAAGACTGAGATTGCTATTGAGGGAGTCAGGATCCTGCATAAGGTCAGCACTGAAATCTCACCCACAAACTTACATGTAACTGATTCAGATCCAGTGTGGAAGACACTTCCTACAGGGAATTGTGCTTTTAGCAACCCACTAGATACAACTTGCTGGAGTTTAAAAACTCACCATAATGCAACAATGCAACCTTGATCTGACAAAGTCACGGATGTAAGAAATTTCTAAAAATATATTAAACTTCCTGGTAACTGAAAATGAATAGAAGCACAGCACTGGCAATGGCTGTCTCCAAAATAGCAGCAACTTGATGGGGAGCTAATAAAACACTAAAGTTTGTAGTCTAACAATTCAGGAGAACGATTTTGTACTCTGTACTCACTGGACCTAGTACAATATCTTGGACAAAGAGAGAAGACAAAGCTTTGAGACCACTAAAAAAGCACTACCTACATGAGCACAAATGTTTTTTTTTTTTTTCTATCCAGGTTTCCTCACTGGCTAGAAATTTTGTTCCCAATTAGACATATTTTTGAACCCCTTGATTTTTTTTTTCATAGCCTCAAATTTTGCATTTAAAAATATATTATGAAAAGGACATTTAATCACCTAATCTAAAATCGACAGTGGCTTCTGAAATTTTCCAATTAAAAAAAATACAAGACTACAAACAAAAATTCTATTGCTTCTATTGGCTTGCATTAAAAGAGAATTATGAAACAAAAATTTGTTATCAATTAAACGTTGTTTCAATAGGAGTGAACCACACATTCAAATCCTTTTTGTCTCTATTTCAGATTAATTTCAGGTTTCATTTCAAATTCAACAAGTATAACAGAAAATTGCACCCATTATCAATTAAGCAGTTATAACTATTTATACACCCTCTTCTGACTCCAGCAAATGAACTGAAGTCATTGCAGTAAGCTACTACTAAATTATTTTAATCTGAGATTTTAAAATTATAAACCCGTGAGTTGTAAAGATGCCATGATATCTGTGTTGTCTGTTTATGCACATATATTCTGGATGCTGCAATATTAATATGCCTCAGAGACCCCTCTTGTCAAAAATTCAGATATGTGGTACTGTCTGGTGAAAAACCAGTAGAAAGACTGTTTATGTTTTTTTCAATTTAATTGCTTGTAGAACCAAATCAATATTAATCACAGTAGCTGGCAAATAGGTAAGTGAAATCAAGGAAGTCTACTGTAGAAACAGCAATATAGCATTAAATTCGTACAGCTGCAGCTTGACAGCAGTCACCATGTATCTGAAAATCCATTTTACTTCCTCTCTTATGCATATGGTTACAGCTTGCTTTTCAAATAAATCTGATCAACATTTTGTGGTATTTGAACATTTTCCCATCTGGTGGATTGTTCATAAAACTCATTTTCCCTGATTTAGTGAGGCTAGGAACACATCAGCCTGAATGGTTTTAGATTTGTGTTTGGAACTTCTGGGTTTTTGCAATCACTCATATGTCCCATAACATGTTCCTAATTTTAGAACAGATTAATTTATGTTTTAAAGCTAATAAACCAGGTGTCACAGTGCTTAGCCATTCTTTGTTGGTTTACAGTATTTTATTGTAAAGGCCTATGCTTACTGGGTGTCTGTTTATTTTATATCAAAAAATGAAATGGCTTTAATTTTTTGAGGCATTTTGCTTCTCTTCTATAATCTTAACCCTCTAAAATGCACCTGACTATCCCAAAAAGTATTAAGTAATCCATATGCAGCTCTTACTTGCATTGCACAGAATATTGCTTGCAACCAATTACTCTATTTTTATTTTTTAATTAAATCAAGGCATTAGTATTTGCTGTGCTGATTTGTACTTCAGCAGTAGTCTTACTGTTTAATGACTCCCAAATACTGATACAGTGTAGCTATTCATGCAACATGGAAAATTTTAGTAAATATCTCAGCACCACAACTGTTATGGATACCGCTCTTTCTGATCACTAGAAAGTACAGTAATATGTTGTGTAGAAACTCATGCTCCAGTGTTCCACTCAAACCCTGAATTTGACAACTGATGTACAGTAAACAGAGAAAAAAAATAAAAAGGGAACTTATAGTCTTGTAATGGAAATTTTTTGAATATTACATGTTTCTGCTTCTAATATTTTAATCCAAACCATTTTTTGTTAGCCTGTGACCAGTCAATCTGTGCAGCCAGAATGTATCCCATTGTTGCTTTTGTCAGTGGTCATTTTTCTTTAGGAATTTAGTATATTTCTGAATTTCTTCTTGTCTTGACATTATACAAGGCTGACAATATTGCCATGTTGCTATCCTCCCACATGGCAGCCAGTGATTAGAGAAGATCCAAACAGATACTAAAGTTCCTCATTGGATGTCCTACACCAGGTGCCACCTTCACATTATTAAAACATCAATCATGGTAGAGCCCTTGTGGTGTGCAGGGAGCTGCTGAACAAAGTGAAGCAAAATGAACCTCTCTGTCAAACCAGCAGAAAAAATACTAAGATTATTTCAGGAGTTTCCCTTTGCTTCGCAGATATCACTTAGTTCTTCAATACAATTCAAAATGTTTTCCTTATTATATTGCACAGTGTTTAAAACCATCCTCCTATAATATAAGTAATCTTTGCTTTAAATAACCACCACCATCATCCATTTTCAGCTACTGTGCATTAAATCTCTTTAAATGATTTTAACAGGAAGCATATCCCTCATCTTTTTAGCAAATATCTCCTTGCTGTCTTCACACTATGCATATCGCTGGTTCTCCTTATTTTCACCCAATATGCATTCTAGTTTACCTATGCAGCAGGACCAAGCAGGTCATATGTAGAGAGCAGAAGCTCCATATGACAATAAGGTTTTTGAATGGAAGTCTTTTGATCAAGGAAAATATGCTGTAATTGTTTAGCGGCCAATACCACCCTGTATCTTAAATGAAAGCAGTAATGGTAGCTATGTCTTCTGTTAATCTGAATGTTGCTGGGTTGTATAAAATGTGGTGTGAACATACAACAGATTGAGTTTCACAGAAAATGCAGCTGGGAGAGAGCCATAACAAGTAGATCACATACAAGCTGCTGTGTCAGACAGTCTGTTTCTCAGATCAAGCAACCTGGACATGTACTCCATAAGAATTATAAATATCTAGGGAATTAAAATAATTAAAGTATTGATGTGTATGGATGATCTTAAGACTAAGCTGTGAGGCAGATTTTGAGCTAGCCGTATGTGTCACTTGGACACATACATGTAGGTAATAATTTCAACATCAATAGCCTTTGTATCTGTTCCAAAATCTGATTTTGAGGGGATTTGAGCATCTAGGCAATGTTTCTTTGAAAATCCTACTCTGTGGTATCATTCATTTTATATCATGGCAGTTCTGTATCCTATTTAAGCACCATTTTATTTTTCCAAATTTAAAAAGGATGGTGATTTTTAGGGAGTGTTTAGCTGAAGAACAGTTGAAGGACAACTACATTTAGATCTTAAATCTTGCTTATGAGGGAAGATAAAGTTTAAAGAAGAGAAATAAATCCAAAAAAGGGCAATAAAAGGTAATTTAATTAGAGACCTGGCAACAAAAGTATGTTTTTATAGTATTATCCATTGATAAGTACTCTTTCACCTTTCTCTGCATGGGAGTTTGCCAATTTTACATCCAAGAATTTCTTGGCATCACTGAACAGAAAAGTCACACATATAATATAGACCAAGGCTGAAGGCAGTTTAGCAGGAGTAAGAATTAGCACATTAAAACCACTTGGAGTATATTTCTTCCTTTCATAAAGCAAATTAATGTAAGTACTCATTAAAGAAACAGACATATCAAGACAGAATCAAAGCCAAACACCAAACCTCATTGAAAAACTATGGGAATATGCCTTTACAATAGTATATGACTTGACCTTCAATTCCAAATATCCATTAGATGGTTCTAGGTGCCATTCATTCCAAATTAGTAAAGTATACGAAGTGCTTTACTGCTGTGAAATGACATGGTCTGGTTCATCATCAAAAGCATATGCCTATCTTTTTTAACGGACCTAATCCACTCTCCCTTGATTGTGATTCTTTCAGTTTATCCTTTCAAAGAAATCCACAATGCAGTGTTTCCTTTCTAAACACTTGGGAGGCGTTGTACATAAAAACTGGATAGTGAAGACAGTTAGGTTCTAATAGTGGAAGCTAGCTGTTTCTTAGGATATTTTTTAGATGTTCTTACAGTATATGACCTAGGGAGTTTGTGCAGGTATTATGAATCATAAAAAACACTCAAAACAATTAGGAATAGGTAGATGGCTGGTGGGGAATTAATGCATTCCCTTTACCACTTTTTGCCTCACTGGGCTGTTCAGAAGGAAACAAGTGTTGATCTTTCACCTTCTTATTCTGGGGAAGGACAACTTCAAATCCTCAAGTAAATTACAATATCCAATTTAACTTCTAAGACAGAATCTTATAATTACAGCCATTATTTTATTTGCTTAATGCACAGCTTCCTAGAAAGACTAGCACACAGATAAACTATATTAGCAGTTTATTAGTAGTAGATGTAGTTTCAAGGGCTTAACTTTGTTATGCAGAAAATGCTACCTTCCTCCCATTTTCCTGAAAACTCCTCCAAAACAAGATTATATCAGATAAGGTGATATAATTGACTAATATACCCCTAGCTAAGGTTCCTTTTTCTGAAAATGCACTACAAATCTCTTCCTGGCTCTATATTCTTTGGCTGTGAATGGGTGCCTAGGCAAGAAGACAGAAGCATGAAAGGATTATATGATACCTCCTCCTAGCATGCTCTCATGCTTCTACTTTGTGTAGGACTTCCTAAGCCATCTTTGTTATTCTGCAGCTCTTAGTGGATTTCTTTTTTGTCAGCTCCTCCAGTTTCCCTTTGGATCAATAAAACTTGTAGTGTCTACAATATCTTTTGACTAGAAGTTTGCCATCACTACTGGTGGATGTTATCAGCAGGAAATGAGATAAAAGTATCTAATAACTTTGTGAGCAAAATCACCACCACACAGAGTATGTCTGCACCACAGTTAGATTTTTCTAGGTATCCCTTAGGCTTGCTTTTGTCTAGCTACTTGATTTGCCAGGAGGTGAAACAATTCTGTTATTCATCCATATTCAAATTCATCCATAAAGTTCTGAGTGTCCCAAATTGGACACTAAACTTTGGATTTGAGACTGCTGCAGCTTCACTATTGTTAGTTTATAAACTAATTGGATTAAGTTCAGTCATGCCTCCTAATTCCTTGCACAATAACAATATTTCCAAAAGGAAAACAAAGCCACAGCTGAATGGGAATGGGATCTGAGAAATAATACAGAGTAATAGCTGTCCAGAATTACGCAAAGCAGAAACTGTCTTTTTTCATTCCAGCTTTACAGATTACCAAATATGATTCAAAATTCATCTTTTACAGCACATAAATAAACAACCAATTTTCTTACAAAATCAATCAATCAATCAATAAGGAAAACTAATTCTTCTAGGAGATCAGCAATATTGTGAATGAATCCAAATAATTTTGCACCCAGGAATGAGAAGCTAACATTGTTCTTCCTTTTTAATGTCCTATTCATATGTAGAAACTACTGTGACTTACCCACAGAGAGTGGAGTTTAGTCTTAGGATATTTTTGTTTAGGATACTGAGCATTTATATTTTTCTTAAAGGATACACAATCATTGTCAATATATTCTATCACTGACTTCTCTGACTTATGTTCTATGTGATTGAGCTATTAAATCTTTTTCAAATTATTTATGTACAGTCTGCTTTTGAATTATCTTCCTGAAATGACATCTACATAGTTTTGAAACTATGTATTAAAATCTCACTGCAAATACTTGTTGTTATCACACATTTAGCATAACATAAAAGAATGTATTTTGCTAAACCATAAACTTTTGCCGTTTAATAATTTAATTATACAGCAAAAGTATAAGATGCTAATAAAAAACAACTCATTTTCAATAATCAAAAAAGTTCTAATGTTCAGTAAAAATAATTGTCTTCAAATTAATAACAGTATATTATATTGCTAAAATATTTAAAATATAAGAAGCAAAACAATTCACAATGTTCAGAATAAGAAAGCAATAGATCAAGCTAAATTCCAGTTCTCCATAATCCATTCAAAATAGATTTTCTAAAGATGATTCTGAACTACAAGCATTTCAATGACTATAGCAAAAAATATTATTTCTCTGTCTATTTGATGAAGGTGTCAGTCTTGATCAATAAGGACTCAGGTAAATAGTTTTTAATAAAATAAAATTCTTCTGCATTATTATCTCTGTAAAACGAGAGCTTCATGTCTCTGTAGCACAAGAGCAAAAATATGTATCTGTAGGAAGTGTAGGGTGACAGTAGAAGACATTATCATTAATTACTTCTGAACAGTAGTGGAAGTGCTTCAAGGTTGTTTGCTGCCTGCAGACTTGTCAGTTTCTTCATGCAGTATGTCACAAGGGAGTGATTTTTGAAGCAATACCAACACTCAACAAAAAAAAAAATCAATAGGATGTATGACTCTAATCTCTACTTTGCAGATGTTAATGCCATGTTGTGGGAAAATCACCACTGGGGGAGGAAATTAAAGAAAACTGGGGTCTAGCAGAAGCTTTAATATTATAGAAACCTTCCTAGGGTAAAATAGTTGCCTCTTCCATGATGGTTGGCATGCATGGAATCTACTCCACCATGGTTCCCTAGGCAACACAATCTGCTAGCCTACAGGAGCAATGAAGGGTGACACGGCAGCCAGGCTCTGCTGTAGTTCCTGCAGGACTGGGAACTTGATGGTACCGTGCAGCTGATAAGCTGCATAGGAGCTGTAAAATTACAAATGTTAGAGAAGATGTCCATTGCTAATCCAACAACTGTGGCAAAATCACTTTCCAGAGGTGAACCTTGTTCATTATAGTCTCATTATAATAGTAACATACACCTCCATTTCAAAGTTCCACCTCCGAGGTACGATCACTCTTCACCAAGCATGCTCTTTATATTTTTTTATCAGCTGTATCGTTAAATGAGAAGCAAGAGAATTTTAAACCAATCAATAACAAAAGAATGCATGACTGGAGTCACTCAAGTTCCACCTGAGAATAAAGAAAAGTATAAAAGTGAATGGGGGCGGGGAGGTATTTGGAAAACTCCATCGTAACTTCTGGGATCAGTCGATGGGCTGAATCTGTCTTCTTTCCTACAGGGACACCTATTGGGTAAGAACTTTATCTTATGCACATTAAATAACTAACTCTTACTTGCTGTTACTGCATATTACTTGAAGCTTCAGGCAGTCATTATCACCAGCAATCATGAACCTTAATTTGTCACAATTTTATATTCATAAAGAGGGTTATTCCTCAAACTGTTGGTGTTAGCTCTTTATGGGTGCTAGCAGTCACTGGCAGTGGGTTACATATTTGAATAAAGTGGGAAGTTCTGCTGAGGAGACCCCCTTATGCTGAACAAGTCAAACGAATCACCCTCCAATCTAGTAGGATTCTTTATTGAAGGTTACCTATAATGGGATGCTGACGGACTAGTCGGGTGTGAGGGTCTTGCCTTTCCTGGGGTGCTGATAGACAGATCAAGCACTAGTTGTTGAGAAAATCTCTCTCTCCCCCCCCTTCCCCTCCCCTTTAAGTGACACCTGTTTTTTGGCAGTAGGTGAGAAAAAGGTATTGAAATGTCTAGAGAAGGCAGAACTGGCCAGATCATAGTAGAAAACCATTAATATTGGTGCTAAAGCAAAATTAGACAGAGTGCTTTGCCCCTTCAAAAAAAAAAAAAAGTTACAACTCTATTTATTTCCACACAAAGTCAAACCTCCTGTGGCTTCTGCACATAGTCCAAGGGTTGTATCATATGTGACACTTTCAAAAGGCTGAATACAATAACAGTGCCTTCCATAAACGTTGATACCTTCTAATGTTATTATTTTGGTTTATGTTCATCAGGAGAAAGTTTGCACTAATAATATCATGCTTCTGAACTCTGCTTTCATTCTACAGTGTTTTTATAAAAGATGAAGAGGCTTTCATAAGCCTTAGAACAAGCTGTAGATTGCTACCGTCTGGCACCTATTCTGCAAAGAAACCTCATTTCTGATAAACTTTTGCTTTAACAAAGAGCAAGGCAGAGGTGTTTCATGGAAGAGAGCATAGACTGCATGACCTGCACTCCCAAACTGTGGCCACAGCCTTGGGCGTATCATTTTACAACTCTTTCTCACTATAAGAAGTGAGGATGACTGCATTCTTAAGTAGTTTCACTGTGATTTCCCTATTGCGCCTTCTGTGTGAAAATTATATTTCACTGAATAGATAAATAGAGGAATAGATAAATAAATAAAAAAAAAAATATGTAAATGTTCTACAATGAAAATCATATGGTTTCTTTTTATTTTGTTTTATAATAAAATCTTAAGCTACTTTTGTTAGCCATATTAAACAAACCATGAAAATGTGCATCTGCCAGCAAGAAAACATGCTGCTTTGGAGAGACCATTCATGTTTTTTAAAATGTTATGAAATAGCAGGACAACAATCAGTCCTCTGTAGTTAACTGGGTCAAGGACTTTACCGTTAAAAGAAAATAAAGTGTAAAGGGTATAATAAACACATACAAATTGACAATTTATTATGACACTTACTTGAAATGGAATGTGACAGACTATTAAAATTCTTATTGAAAGGAAGGGTTAAAGGGTCCGTATAATGTGTGCATTCTGTAAGCAGAAGCAGGAAGACTGATGGAAAGCATCTGTCCTTCACTGGATGCATATAAAATTAGAGGTGTGTGGAGTAAGAAGAAACAAAATTCTATCTTTGTACACAACCTTTTTCCACTTGCTGTTTTTAATCTTATTTTATTTTATATTTTTATGCTGCCAGAGATTCAGCTTTAATAGAGTCTGAAACATATTTGTAGAAGTATCAAGTGTAGCAGTAGCTTGACTTATTTTTCATGTTGAATTAATCTTTATGATGGGTCAACCTTTTCCCCTACTCGACACAAAGTTAATAGTATTACGTCATCAAGGCAAACATTCACTGGATGGTCACTGCCTCAAGAATGCAAAATGATGGAAGCTGAGTCACCTTTCTTTGCTTTGTACATTTTGGAAGTATTGTACACAGCATAGATCTCTGGCTCAGTGTCATCTCAGAGGTGATTTACACAAAAAAAAAAAAAATAAAAAAATCCCATTTTATTGCTCAGACTGTGATTTAAAAAATAAAACTCCAAGTTAATGCCTGTAGAAATTGGGCTTTTATAATTTCCTACTGATAAAGAATCATCGCTTCCCAATTGATGCTTCAAACTGTGTAGCTTTTCTATCGAATTCTACTTTCATGTTCTTTAAAATACTGGCATATTCTTCACCCATGTAGCAGACATGCAAGCCTTCCTCTGCTACAGTACACACTTGCTAGATTTGATTTTAAACTTTCACTTGACAAAAAGGATATATAAGCCTTGGTAAAATGAAATAGGCCACATTATGTCACCAGAACAATTACTAGACAGTATTTAGCATAACTCTTCTTTTGTACTAACTCCTCATCTTTGTCTAGCTCATTTTGTTCATTTCTACATTAGCGACATCAAATACGTGACAAAATAGGATTTTGACAGGCCTAATACCATTGTAAGAAGTCAGTGTGTTATCAGCAGAGCTTAAACAGGGTGGAAAGGGAAGAGGAGAAGACATTTACAAAGTATTTACACCTTAAGTGTAAATACTTGCTATAACACTATGTGCCTCCCACAATGAAACACATAATATAGTGCCAACTAAATCACAAATATACACTGTAGATGGAAGTAAAGCCTGAAATTCAAGAGCATAAGGGCATTTCTGAACCCTTGACTGTAATTTTGTTATCCTGTGACATATTTCCATGTTTTCATGTACAGTCCTACTCCTTTTAAGGAATGTGACAAATTTGTACGTGGAATAACATAGCAGAAAACAGAAAAATGCTGGGACACAAGAGACTGCATCCCAGTTGAGCTACAAACTTTAAGAGAGCTTGTACAGCAGCAAAGTTCTACATTCAAACCCACTTCATTCTGGGTTGTTAACTGAGGGGTATTGTAGTTGACAGCTGCTTTCAATATCAAGAAAGAGAAACAGGAGTTCCCAGAGCACAGGTCAAACTATCAGCTAGAGACAGAGATTACAACAGTTGTACTCTTAGTATGGCAAAGGTCTATCTATGCCTTAAAACCCAGACACCACACTTAACATTGGCAGGCTTCTGGACATCTGGGTACCACACTATGCCCAAGAGTTTTCAGCAAAATGCAGAGGTTCTGTCTGCCTGTCACAGAGGATTTGCTGGCTTCAGAGTGGGGATTCAAAGCATCCAGAATGCTGAAAAAAAAAAAAAAAAAAAAAAAGAGGTTGATAAAGCAGGGGACACAAACAAGGTTGTGACCTGAAAGAAATGAATCCTATCCCTTTCTTAACTCAAACATGCTTACCAGGGCAGCAGAGCAGTGCCTTTTCCTACTAGTCCTAGAAATATCCTGAGTCCTCCTGGAAAATTAGACAACTAGGTCTTCTCTCCTGAGGAAGACACTTTTTTTTTTTTT
>NDXB01013082.1:4179-16771 GCA_002631895.1 Agapornis roseicollis | reverse complement strand
TTCCCTCCTGAGGAAGCCTCTTTTTTTTTTTTTTTCCTTTTTCTTGTTTTCTTTCAAAATATATCAGAAACAGAATACAGTTAGAGTGGCTGCCTTCCTGTACTTGATAGTTCAGTGATTACAATACACCAATACATGAGGTGCTAGAAGTACTGGATTGGGGATTTAAAGCCCCATTTCCTGCTCTTCAAGTTCCTGACTCAACAGTATAGACCTTGCTGGTTAAGAAAAAGGATCGCAAGAAATAATTTAACTTTTTTATTGAAGCTATTTCACATTTTGTGAAATCATTAGATGTGTGAAAGGAAAGAGGGACACAAAGCTAGAACAAAAAATAATATGACTCTTTAGCAGAATGGACATATAACACTCCTGGGACAGTGGAACTGTAGATCATGGACTCTGCTTTTACATAAACAGTTATTGGAGTATATTACATTTCAGACAGCAAAATCACTGAGACAGCAGGACATTTCATTAGGGAGGAGGAAAAAAAAAAAAGAGTTTAATCTGTCAAAGTGGAACATCTGGTCACTTTTGCTTATATCTTCTGATGCTGGATTAATGACATCACACATTTATGTGAGTTCATTTAAACTGTAATCTAATTAGATGCTGAAAGTATTTTGGTGCCACTTAGCCAAGATGCCAAAATAATGGGTTTGTTTTCAGTCAGAAGCTGCTGTATTTACTGATACTGTGTTGTTCTTTTACCGAGCGTTCCTACACCAAGGTCCCATCATCCTACAGTAAGCAGCTATCCTACTAATCTTCTGAGCTAGGAGTTCATTTTTCTCATTACAAAAATTGGCTTCATCTTCCTGGCTTAGGCAAACCCTGATCAGTGTCGCTCAGACCCTGGGGACCACAGATTGGGAGCAGCAACAGCAGAAGAAGAGCCAACTGCAACAGCAGATACTTTAGCAACAGATGTCTGGTTTTGTATGCTCCTCGTGGATATCAGCTTGAATGCTTTGGCTTAGCCAGCTTGAGGTGTTTGTCTCCACTACATATTACACAGCCAAGTAAAAGTAGGATGTTCTTTACAATAAAGCAAAAAGAACTGTCATAACAGCTCAGAAGATTTGTTAGATTCTTCATATATTCTCAACATGCACTGAAAGAGTAATCAGAGTAAAGATAAGAGAGTAACAATATAGAAAGATGATTATAAAACAAAATCTTAAAACCATGATTTGAAGTTGTACTGAGTCCTGTACACTGTGCATTTCACTAGTTCTAAGTTTTGTAGCATATCTGAAAGGAGAGCAAATTTCATTATCCCCATTGTGACAATGAGAAAATTGAAACAGAATTCCATCTTTTATGTAGTGCTAATAAGCAAGTAAATGACCCAATAGGAAACAGCAGCCAAGTCTCTTAACGTGCAGCTTCACACTCTAACCACTGGTCTATTCAAGGAAGAGAATAGGTCATTTATTCCTGCAGTATAGTTTCCACTTCAGTGTTCATATGCATCTGCTGTATAGAGAAGGAAATTAAAACCATAGGAGTTCCTATTAATTTCCTGTGTGTCTATTTATGAAGGTATAGGTATTCCCCCACCCCAGACTATGAGTACATATGCATAATAGTGACACTACAAGTAATCAGCCAATAGGTTAGGTAATTATTTGTTTTCCCTTGGCATCTCCTAGGTCTGCAAAATAGGATTGTAATTATCATGAGTAATTGGTATTTCTCTTCTGAAATAAAACATGAAAGACAGGACATACATTAAATTAACAATATAAATATAAATCTTCCTTATTAATAAAGGGAAGAATCACAATAACACTAATAGTTTTTCTATAATAGCTGTTTGGTTTACCTATGCTTTGTTGCTCTATAGGCTCTTGTTCATTAAGAGCAGTAGAAATTCTCACTGTTTTCACATGGCACCAGCCTCAAATTTATTAATTTTGAAAGGCTTAATCTTGAAGTTTTAACTTTTCCTCTAAGTTATGCCAAGTGAAATGCAAGTATTCATAATAACCAATTTCAGCTCTTCAGAAAAGAAAGATGCTTCTTTCCATAAACAAAATCCTTTGTTTTTCAAAGCTCTACAAATAACTGCCTTTATGTTCAGCAAGAGGAGAACATAACAGCTGAGTTCTACTAGTTGGAATAATGTAGCTAATAAAATTTATTACAACTTCTAGAGAGGTAAAATGTAATTACCTACTAGGAATTTGTCCAAAGTCGAATAAACACTCTTCTTTCAAGAAGACCCCAAGAGTAGTGTCTCAGAATTTCAGTTTTCTGTCTCCATTCAAGTATGTGATCCAATAAATTCAAATAATGAACCTAAAGTCACTGATTCTTGGAATCCATCTGTGCAACAACTGTTCTCTCAAATGCTAACCTGAAGACACCTTCATCCATCCCTGGATTCTTTTTTCTGGGAACACTGTCTTGAGACAATTTCTTAAAAGCAAGAAGTCACATGGAGGATTCAACACTGCATGTGTTAAATGATAGTCCCTTATGTTATAGTAAAGAACTTGTCATAATGTCACTAATTTCATTATGAATTTAGAAGTGTTTTAGCCAGAGCTCTTGGCAGGAATGGCTCTTGGCACTTAAAAAAAAAATAATAATTGCAAATAAAAATGTTGAAACTACAAAGAGCAAAACAAAAGTCAATGGGAAAGTCAATGGAAAATAGGGAACTGACATACTTGTAGGATCATTCTCCCTTATAACCTCTCAGGCAAGAAATGTTTTATGTGACTGTCATGCAATGAAAACAGACATGGAGGTTTAACAAAAAGTGCAAGTTTAGTTTCCCACAACCACTAATTACATGCAAACAGAATCAATGAGCAATATTTTGATGACGCAACCAACATTCTTCCCCCCTTTTCCATGTTATCTGTATTACATTTTCAATTCTGAAACTAAAAACAGAAGACAAATCTTAATCAACTTTTGACCTCCTGAAAGATTACTTACTAACACTCCCATGATCAAAATGGGTAGTGATAGACACAGCCTCTAAAGAAAGAAAAAGGAAAAGGACTTTTAATGTGTCTTCTCATTTATGTTAATGTTAATTGTAAATTTTCAGAAATATGGTGAATCTAGAGGCCAATGCAAGAGAATTTAATGAGAAACATGTTTAACCACTTGTTCAAATCAAATAAAAACCTGAAAATAATTTTATTTTCAAAACTATCTTTACATTGTTTCTATTAATAAAAACAAAACCAACAATTATAGGCATTCTGCTGTCCTGATAGTATTTTAGAACACAAACCAGAGCTCTTGAGGATAATAACTACAGATATGAACAAAGACACACAACACATTTCTGATTGGCTGTCTTGAATTTTTAATTTATTTTTCTATTTTAAGGGATATAGCCAAGGAAAGACACAGTACTTTATTGCCTTGGTGACCAATCCCAGATGATTAATTAAAACTTTGAAATCACTCTGAAATCAGAGTATTGTTAATAAGCAGCTCACAAACAATACCTTTGCTGTAATATAGTCATACCAAAAGCTTCTCAAAGTACAATAAGTAACAATTATGATCTTTTAAAAAGTCTGCTTGACAGTAATTCCTTAGCTAAAAACATGGCCCAGTGCTGCTTCTCAATAGTTTTTAATTATAGGATTTCTTCACAAACCTGAAGCAAGCACACAGCTGTCTGGATTCACCGAGGAACACTGATATCAAATTATTTTATCTTCTATAGCACTAACGGGATTTTCTTATGTTGTCTTCAGTTTGTCTGAGGGGCTCTTCAAATTCTAAGCGAGCCCAATCTTATTAACATGTGTGAAGTCATACCACTGCAGAGGTGTTGAGCAGAAAATCTTTCCGTGTAAGATTCTTAGAGATATGATCTCTCTGTACTGCCTCTCCACCATGTTGGAGTTCTCCATGGGTCATGGTGATACCATGTCTCACTTAAAGTATTGTCCTTTTCTGTAGCTTTGACAAATAAGATTAGCCCTGCACATATGTATCCAGAGTCATAAATGTGTGTGTCTTAGTAACTATGCTATCACCCATTTTGTATCCAAGCTACACCTTCCAAGTTGTCATATCCTAAGCAGACACTTTCTAAACCCAACAGTATTTTTCTTATGCTGCACTAGGAAAAACTTCTTGAACACACTGGTAAACCCACTTTTGCCACTGTGTACAAGAAACAGAACAGTAATTAGGTTGTCAGCATGCTCAGAATACAGAATTACTGCGGGGGGAAGGGGAGCGGACACCAGACTGGTTTGTGGGTGTGTGTGGGGGTGTGTGTGTGTGAAGTAATCTTTTCCCCTATCCTGTTTTACTGTTTTCTACGTGCATTAAAAGCTATCTGAGGTAATAAACTAGTAAGAAGGAGGAAAGGGAAGTGTTCAAATATGCAAATGTCACATGGCACAACAGTGAATGCGTATGATCAGGAGTCAGAAATGCTGTTGTGTCTAACTAATCAGCAACAGTGGCTGAGGAATATCTCATCTTTTCAGGGTACTTGTAGCCACAAGCCTACAAAACTTTATGTCTCCACACATCCCCACTGGATTAAACAATAAGCTTATATCTCCTCCCTAAAATGACAATATTAATGGCACAAATATAAAAAAAATATTGGCTAATTTTCTGGAATTAGGAAACTTGCTCTCACCTTTGCCCGGAATGTTTACAAAGCTATTTGTCTCTCATACCCCCGTTCTTTGGTGTGATGCTGCTGTCCAGAAGCTATTGTGGTACAATTTACCAATCCAGATAAATTCAGTCAGGACTCAGCCTCTTCTGTGCATCCAACAAATTATCATAAAATAATAGAATCAACTAGGTTGAAAAAGACCTTTAAGTTCATCAATCTTTACACCAGGACAGCCAAGTCCACTGCTAAACTGTGTCACCATGGACCTCATCTACACCTTTTTTGAATACTTCCAGGGGCGGTGATTCCACCTGGGAAGCCTGTTCCAATTCCTGACTATCCTTTCAGTGAAGTAATTTTTCCCAGTAGCAAAGCTAACACCGCCCTCCCCCTCCCCCCCTCGATGCTCCTTAAGGATGTTACCTCTTGTCTTATCCTTTGTTACTTGAAGAAAGAGACCAGCTACCTCTTTGCTTCATATTCCTTTCAGGTAGCTGTAGAGAGCAATAGGATTCTTTTCTCCAGACAACAACCCAGTTCCCTCAGCTATTCCCCATAAGACCTGTGCTCTAAACACGTTGTCACAGAAAAAACAATGCGCTGTGCAGGCAACCTGAAAGAGCAACACAAGGTTGGCTAGCAAAGAAGCCTTGCTCAGGGAAGGATAAACATTTGGAAATGCTGAAAGAGTTGGCAGATTGGAAGCAAGGGGGCAGGTAGGACATTTCTTACGGGTCTCCCAACTGCACTTCTGTCATACATGCAGTTAATGGCAAGCAAAACTTAAACATATTAGAGCCAAACTCTTCTGAGTTGGTTAGGGTAAGAATTAGCATGGTTTCAGCTCCAGCTAAATGATAATAATGTATTTCAGAAATTAATATCCTAAGATAACTGATGTCAATTGAATTAATTTCTGTAAGTCAACTGAGTTTAGAAATGAGAATAGGAAGGAGAAAAAAATATTACTCAAAAACTTTTCTTATTATTCTCTAGTCCAAATAAGAATGAGGATGTCATTTGACTATTTTGGCTTCTGTGTGATTATGTTTATTTAAAGAAATAGAACACAACTTAATTATGTATGTACATACTTGGAACACATAATTACTACCCAAAAGGCAAACTCTGTTTGGGTTTGTTGGAATGCCAACGGGCTTTTATAAGTTCAGCCTATCATTCTGTTGTGAAATGGAAATGAAAAGAGGAAAATATGTTTTCCTTCTCTGGGGATCACTTCATCTCCTTTTTCTTTTTATTTTATCAGACTTCTTGTTACTATGGGGGTCTTGAAGGCCTATTATTAAAACACCCAGCAGTCCTAAGGGAAGAAAAGCAAGCTGGTGCTGCAGATGGGAACAGTGTGAATGGAATAAACTATAAGTACTAAAGAATTCCAATAAATTGAGTGAAATCTATGCATTATTCTCTTTTTTTTTTTCCAAAATTCAGTTGGAGTTTCCACTTTTTACCTTTCATTTTTTCTGATTATGAGGCAACTCAGTACCATCCAAATATAAAAACCAACAAAAGAAAAAAAAAATTAGTTATCTTGGCTTTCATTAGGTTTCCTTTTGCACAAAATAAATTAAATCCAAGTCGATCTATTCTGTACGGACATCCAACCTGCAGCAGCACAAGAGTTAATATAAAATACTTATCTTAGAAATGACATCTTCATAGTTTTTTTAGAAAAAAACAAAACAAAACAAAACAAAGCAAAAGATACAAGAACCACTTGTATCTTACTTTCCAGATGTCGTGGTTTAAAACCAGCTGTAAATCAAAACCATGCACCCGCTCGCTCGTTCCACCCCCTTCCCCCCCACCCCACCCCCTCACCCTTGCTGCCAGAAGGATGGGGAGGAGAATCGAAAGAATGTAACTCCCACAGGTTGAGATAAGAACACAAAACCACTGCTGCTACCACCAATAATCATAATGATAAGGGAAATAGCAAGGGAAGAGAATACAACCACTCACCACCTCCTGACCAATACCCAGCCCGACTGAGCAGTGATCTAGCTCTTTCAGTTAACTGCCCCCAGTTTATATAGTGGGCATGATACCAATACCTCCTCCAACCCCCCAGAGAACTAGCCCTTCCAGGTAACTCTCAGTCACATCCTGGGCATGACATTCTGTGGTATGGAATACCTCTTTGGTCATTTTGGGTCAGTTGCTCTGCCTCTGCTTCCTCCTGGCTTCCCCTCCTCCGTGGCAGAGCGTGAGACTCAGAAAGTCCTTGGTCAGACTAAACATCACTGAGCAGCAACTAAAAACATCGGTGTTATCAGCACTGTTCCCAGGCCAAAAGTCAAAAACACAGCACTGTACCAGCTATGAAGAGGGAGGAAAATGACTGCTACTGCTGAACCCAGGACACCAGTTAAGCACTAGTTTAATCTGCAGGTTAAGCATATTAAAATCTCACCTGAACATAACTTTCACAATAATTTCACCATCATATTAAAAAACAAAAACCAAATCTAGAAAATAAATGTCAGGTAAGCCATAAAATCTTTTAAAAATTCAGCAAAAGGTAAGTCGACCCATAGACCAGCTAGCTCAGTCAGTCTCTCATGCTTTTCCAGTGAGGAGGAGCACAAGAAGCTGGGAGAGAGGGACAGGACACCTGACCCAAAATAGCCAAAGGGGTATTCCATGCCACAGCATGTCATGCCCAGAATATAAACTGGGAGGAATTGCCCAGAAGTCCCAGATCACTGCTCAGGTTGGCCTGGGTATCAGTCAGTGGGTGGCAAGCAATTTTATTCTCTTCCCTTGTTATGTCCCTTATCATTATTGGTGGCATCAGCAGTGTTTTTGTATGATATCATAGGAAAAAAGCCAACACATCAGACAGAACAAAAATGCTTCCTCTATTTAAAAGACAGCATCTATATAAACAGAGAGTCAGAGATAATGACCAAATGATTCCCAATCAACTGTAGACTTGCTAGTGACACACTTCTGAAGACTAGGAAAGAAAGCCACAGCATAAATTAGATTTTCCTGGAAGAGAAGGAGCATATTTCCTCCTGGAAAGTCGTATAAACATTTTTCAAGCATTCTCTTTAATTTCAAAAGGCATGCTGGTTTGAGAAATGATAACTTTATCATTCACATTATTGTTCTTAACCTCAACCTTGGTACTGTATTCATTTCAACCTGCTTCATGACTTCATGTATCCAGAGTGTGGACTTGGTTTGGTTTTTGGTTTGGTTTGGTTTAATCTTATTTTATTCCTTCTATTTCCTCTGATAAGCTTGGCAGCTAGTCTCATTCTATCTTGATCTCCTGCTAAGATGCTGTATCTGAAAGACACTGCCATCAGCTGAACTGTATCAGGTCCCTGTCATGGAGTTGGAAAACACTCTGTAGAAGTTTCTAGAAGAATTCTATGAATACATGCACATCTATATACCTAATAACATGACTTTTAAGATACTACATTATGCATCAATAGAGCCAGCACTGCTTTTAAATCTGTTCCTATCAAAAACTTTTCCCTATCTTCACAGAACAACAAATATGGCTGCAATTTCTATATTACACTGTTCATATAAACATACTGGCAAAATGAGCACCTGCTAAACTTGACATCAATTGCTATTAAGAAACAAAAGAGAAACAACTACAAAGGATGCTGGGCCTTGTCAAAGTATATACTTAAACAGTTCTATAGAAGATAAAATATGCTTTTTACACTTGTTTTTCTACATACCTACGTTGATTCCATTTTTGAAGAGCAATCAACTTAAAAGGCACAATAAGTACAGGTTTGTGGCTCCTCTTCTAAAAATGCTTTTAATCTGAGTGGCCATTAGGCCTATATGAGTAACAGAGCTATGGTTTTGCAGCTGAACTAAAAATTTGGAAGAGGGGAAAAAGAAAGGTAAATTGCATCTGGTCGGAGTAAATAGCTTGTCAATAATTCTTTGTGATTTTGATTGTTTGAGAGAAACACAGGGCTTGGTAAAGTGACACCATGGTGGCTACAACACTACTTACTCCCAGCTCAAATGAAACTGAGGCTGAACATACTACTATTGTGTTAAGTACAATACTTCCCATCCTACCCACTATATGTCCACCATATGTAAAGTGTATATCACTTTTTTCATCATCTCTCAATATGGAAATATACTACAGATTTTATCATTAAGTACTTATGTACACTTATACATTAGTTTGTTTCACTCTTCCCTGAGCCACATAGGCCTATATCTTTACATAATAATTTTTAGTTTTGATTTAATTGAAGTACATATATAGCTGCAAAATGCTGTAATCAACATATTGTTCATCTCCTTCTCACAGGCAGTGTTCAGCTCTGAACACTTCTGTGAAGGAAAGCTCTTTCTTGGCTGACAGACAAGCACTCAACGTCAAATTGGCTCATGAGAGTCATAAATGCAGTTATCTTGCCCCAGAGTCACATACATTATGTTCACAGTACATACCTGTCATTATATGGCATTAAATGCATCAGAATGAACTGATTTCATTAACTTTCCTGGATGAGGATTGAAATGGATGAAATACTCTGAAGCTTTTATTATCAAAGAAATGCTGTTGAAGACTAATATTTGCATTATACCTTCACAGTACCAATATATGGTGCAAGACTTGGAAGCTCCTTAATTTTGTTATTAATTTACATCAGAATTAGATTAACACTTATTCAAATCTAATTCCAGCCTAGTTGATGAAAAACCTGAATGTGAAGCCAATATTTTGTGTTTAAAAGAAATGTTATTTAAGAAAGCAGGGTCTGGGGGGTAAGAGGAGGGGACAATAAGGGTGTTAAGGTGTTGTTAGAACCAACATAGAATCATAGAACAGTTAAGGTTGGAAAGGACCTTAAGATCATCTAGTTCCAACTCACCTGCCATGGGCAGGGACACCTCACACCATGTCACCCAAGGCTCTGTCCAACCTGGCCTTGAGCACTGCCAGGAATGGAGCAACTTCTCAACTTTCATGGGCAACTCATTCCAGTGCCTCACCACACTTGCAGTAAAGAACTTCTCCCTTATAAATCTAAACTTCCTCTGTTTAAATTTGAACCCCTTAACCCTCGTCCAATCACTACAGTCCCTTAAATACATAAATAAGAATAAAAAACCTGCAGTCTTGGAAGCTTGACTACCTTACGTTGTCCTGCAACTGGGCCTTGAGCTTGTTTGGAGGTCCAAGCAGGGGAGCGCAGATACCATATACCCATGACTGATGAACGGCACTACCTGTATTGCGGAATGTCATCCTCTTTGACTGAGTGCACAGCTTTGGGAGGGATGCATGTGGAGCGGTGAGGGAAGAAGGGACACCCACCTAGCCAACCAGATCAGCCAAATCAACCCTGGTGATCAATGGGGTGACAGATGTCTCAACATCTGTCAAATGGGCAATGCATTCCAATGCCTCACCACCCTTACTGTAAAGAATTCCTTCCCTATATCCAATGTAAACCTCCCCTGTTTAAATTTGAATCCATTACCCCTTCTCCTGCCACTACAATCCCTAATGAAGAGTCCCTCCACAGCATCCTTAGAGACCTCCTTCAGATACTGGAAGGCTGCTAGGAGATCTCCATGCAGCCTTCTCTTCCCCAGGATGAACCGCCCCAACTTTCCCAGCCTGTCTTCATACGGGAGGTGCTCCAGTCCCTTCCTTCAGATACTGGAAGGCTGCTAGGAGATCTCCATGCAGCCTTCTCTTCCCCAGGATGAACTGCCCCAACTTTCCCAGCCTGTCTTCATACGGGAGGTGCTCCAGTCCCTTGATCATCTTCGTGAACCTCCTCTGGACTTGTTCCAACAGCTCCATGTCCTTTTTATGTTGAGGACACCAGAACCGCACACAATACTCCAAGTGAGGTCTCATGAGAGCAGAGTAGAGGGCCAGGATCACCTCCTTCAACCTGCTGGTCATGCTGGTTTTGATGCATTTGTACATAACTTTCTCTGAAGGCTGAAGGAAATCCAACATTTTCTGCAAGAATGCTGAAAGTATTCTAAATACAGTTGTAGAAGAGTAGGAAGTATGGAAAATGTACTACACCCTTTATTATTTTATCATTGTGAAGACTTTGATGGTAGGGAGGAATTAAATAGGTCAATAGAAATTAGAGTATAGAATGTTTCATTCAAATCAGCTTTGATTTTAACGTGAATCAGTGATTCTGCTGAAGTTGTATTAACTCATTCCATAAGACACCTCTTCTCCAAGACTTTATTGGATTCTGGGGTGAGTACAGATTGCAAGTTGTGCTAAAACAGTTGAGTCTTTCAAGATATGAATATAAACACAGGAAGAATAACACTCATAGTACTCAGAACCCTTATTAGTGCAGGGATATTGTAGTGGGCAACCCTATCATGGGAATTCTCCAACATTCATGAACTCATGGGGAAAAAAACATAGATGATTGAAACACAATTTTATATCTTTATAATAATTCGTTATTACTTTTTATTAGAATTAATGACTTAAAACTTTTAAAAGTTAAAAAATAAGCTTCATGACATCTCAGAATTCAAACAAATGCAAAAAGAGTGATACAAGGTTTGCGAGCCCCTTAATGATACAAGTTTATTTATAGTGGTAATAACATATCAGAGGTACTTCAGAACTGAGGCTGGGAAAAAGTCTTTTAATATCCTTCTGGCAGAACTGTGTGCGATTTCAAAAGCTACTGTCCTCAACTCTTCATGATTAACTAAAATTTTAAAAAGTTTTTTTCTGCAGAAAAGAGAAATACATGACAGCAGCTTATACTAAGATGTACTTACAGCACATCTTTGAAGAGACAGAAAGCTGAGTTCAAGATTCTAGAAATTTAGCCTACATCTCAAATGTAGGCTAAATTTCAGTATACTAGTGATAATATTGATATGTCTTGTCTTATCTAAGAAACTATCCTGAAGACAGTTTCCTCAGAATTAGGTTTATTTTCCAATCACATAACACATGTTGTTGATAATTCCCTATACATACTTCTCAAATAATGTTAATTTTTTTTTAACTAACAAAGGTTAACATATTAACACAGGAAATCAGAAACAATGTATTCATTCAAATGGAAAATCCACTATTTATTTAAGCTGCTTTCTTTATGATTTCAAAGAAAAATCTGAAACTTTAAACATTTAGAATTATATCGATATGTGTAAACCAACAATTCTGAAAAAATACAGTTCCATTTATTTTTATTTATGCTAGGGGAAACTAGAATTTGAAAGAAATTAAAACAACAAAATAAAACTAAAGTATTTCTCATTAAAATAAGCAATACTGAAACAAGTCACAATGTATTTTGAAGATTAAAAATCTAAGCTTAGTTATAATTAGTATTTTTTTGTGAAATATTTTAATATGGGGAAAGTAGTTTCATCATTAAAAAAAAGCCAGCTGCGACACTTTTTTTGGGTTATTATCAAGTTTTTACCACTATTCAAAACCATGTAGGATGCCTTACAAATTATATGTGAGCAACTCTCAACTCTGAGGATTTACAGTCTGTATTTTTCATGAGAAATAATGAGAGAAAAATGCAATGGAGTCATGCTAGATGTCTTTGTATTGTAATCATAGACCTACATTTTTTTTTTATTTTTCACCAATGCTTTAGAACAGTCTTTTTATAAGTATATATAGTTCATTCTGGTACTTTTCCCTCAAATGCAGGTAAATTAATGGCAACTGTTCTTAGGAGACAATAATGGCTTTTTTCTTGGTAGATTTTGTGACATTACAAGAAATATGTGTACAAGAACTCTAAAGAACTACCACAACCTGAAGATCAGAGGTTTTGATGTAGAAAGTCAGAAAGGAAGGCAAAGGACCCATAAAGCAGTGGGTAAGAAAACAGATGAGATATGTGTTGTAATGTGTTGCACAAATGGTGATCAAAGTGAACAAATGAAATTATAGAACTATCAAAGGTCTCTTTCTTTTTCTTCTTT
>NDXB01013081.1:1980-31993 GCA_002631895.1 Agapornis roseicollis | reverse complement strand
AAAAAAATTAAAAATTATCAAAAAAATTTTTATAAAAAAAAAAAAAAAAAAAAAAAAAAAAAACAAACAAAAAAAAAAAAAACAAACAAAAAAAAACCCAAACACCCCCCTCCCCCCAAAAAGCCAACCAAAAAACCTGAGTGATCTAATGTATGGACTTGCATTTTATCAAGGCATGTATCTACCCAACTGCATTTGGGTATCAGGCCCACCTAAATTTATACAGTTTCTACACTAAAGTGGTCAGTAATCTGGTGAGGGTTATCTTGATGATATCAAACTGTTACTCACCTGCCTGTTGCATTTATTTACCTCTAATAAGTTCTTATATACAAGTAGGTGAATTGCTCAATATTTTCAGCATGATTGCTCTACAAGCAATGAAAACAGAAGGCTCTGATGAACCAACAACTCTTCCTAACCATTTCAAGTGAAACTATATTGGTTCTTGAAATGCTTCATGTCCTACAGATACAACCAATACAGCTGAGGACTCGTTAACCTAATGCCATGAATAGACAGAGTTTGGGGTGTTACAGATTATCTGTTGTGAAAGGATGCTTCGGCTGAGTCTAACTATTACTCATGAAAGGAAAGGCTGGGACAAATATAAAACTGTATTTTGAATACAGTCCTTCTCCAGTGATATCAGTTGGAGGTTAGCTACTAACACCAGTAGAACTCTATTTATACCTCTTGAGGATCTCAGCATCTGACCTCTTGCAGTTCATGAAACTCAGCTTGAAAAAAGGTGTGTTTACTGCTCCCTAATGAAGAGAAGAGTTACTTCACCTTCAGCAGCCTGAGAACTCAAGTGATTAATAGCTCACTTCCTGACCTCTCAGAACATCTAAACAGTTGTGAGGGGAAAAACAAAGCCTTGTGCTGAGGAAGGAGGAGGAAGTTCAGGCTCTTTATGTGTGGTAATGGTTTCCTTTGTTTCTTCCTATTTTGTCTGAAAAAAAAAAATCTTGCCTGATTCTTTTTCCCCCAAAGTTTCAGAAAGCAAACTTCACAGTGCTGACAATAATATTCACTGTATATGCTGTGAAATGTTGTAAACATAATTTCTAGGGATACAGGGCTGTGATTGTGTTGTTCTCAAATCTGGGCTTCTATAAGAGGTCCTAAGACATGTTATAGAATACAAAAGGAATAGAATTGCACAGAATATAAAATATGGTTTAGTTGCTTGTGTGGATAATCTCAGCCCATGACAGGTAAGACCCGGTTTCAAATTGAATTAGGTGTTCTCAAGGAGTGCGTAAACCAATTAGGCTGTGTGGGAGGAATGGGATACACCCTTACATGGACAGTACTTTTCTATCCAGTATGTTCTATCTTTGCTGGGCCCAGGATCAGACATTTTTCTCTCTGTTTATAGCTCTTTTGTGCCTATGGTCAAAGGCCTCTCCTCCCACCTAGCTGTCTAGTTCACGTCACTCATGTTTCTTGGTTCCGGAAACTCCCTGGCTCTGTATCTCCAAATGGCACATAGAGTACTTCAAGCATTAATGCTAGTCTTCAGTAATGTATATTGGGTTTTGTTGTTTTTTTTTCTGGGTTCCTCTTCAGGGGAAGGAGACCAAGGGATTCTTTTTGGACTCCTCAGGCGAAGTTCAAGCAAAATAAGTCACTTACCTTCTGGGATGCACTGAACACACATTCTTACAAGTATCTTAATAAATGTTTGCTCTCTCTGAAATTGCTAGTCATGCCTCTTGTTGAGTCAGTAGCCACATGAGGGAGTTCTGACTGGAAAGCAATTTATGCATACTTTTTTCTCTGTTAATTAGCAGACCTAGACCAGCTCTGAGGGCATGAATAGGGAAAAATGGGTACATGACTTGCTTGCAGCACAGAATTTGAATTGACTTAAGTCATGGGTAAATAGCACACTTATTATAACCTCACATTAATGTCACACCTTGTAATGTTCCCTTTTTTAAAGAAAACTGTGTCTATAGGAAAAAACCTTCTTTCAGGTGCAGTCACAATGCCTAGCTCAGAAATCAGCTTGTGTTTATTCCCTACATGAAGGAGAAGGACTTCTACATCCTGTTGGTGATAGTAAACAAGTTACGGCTGCTAAGTCAACAACAATGTAATTCTGATGCCTTTCTATGTTATTTTCAAACTCATGTCTTCAAAAGTGAGGCTACCATAATTTTTTTCTTTTTTTTTTTCCAATGCAAATTAAGATTCTGTGTTAAAAAAGCTGGGAGCAGGTGAAAAGCCAGAAAGACTACAGTAGCTACAAGATGTAGTAACACTAGGGTGTTGTAATACTGCTTGTAGAATGTGAGGAGGAGGGTGTTGTGACACACAAGTGGAAGAAACAGACTTCATCTTGCTGAAAGCAATAGGCAGTCCTGGCGTATGGCATAGCCAACACTTCAGAGCATCTTTGTCAGGGTGGAAATAGGTTGCCTTTCTCAATATCTTGCAATTACACAGGCTTTGTATTCCACTGTAGTCTGGTTGTGGAAAGGAGTTTGATAAAAAGATTAGAACTTAAGTGAACAGCCTGATTACTTTTACAAAATAATAACTGCAAAATTGCTGTATATGTGAAATGTATAAAACCTTGAGAGGTATACTTTGTTCCTTCTACCTCCCCCAGTATTTGTCTTGAGAAATTTACTCTATTTTGTCACTGTTTTCTATGGTTTTGTGAGCCAAAAGCTGAGTAATGATGGATTAAGGCATGTCTTTGAGCCCTTGGATGTTAGCATCATATCAGTGGGAAGGAGTGCAAGATGTAGGTTTGCAAAGGTCTCAAAAGTGCTATTGATCTTTGGCCTGTGTTGGCTTTCCGACGACCTTAAGCCATGCTCCACCTATCTATGAAGTAACCTGTTTCTGAGTTATTCGCTTGGATGTCAGTTTAAGTAATATCCTGTTGGGCTACTTCTCTACTTCTAGTGACCTAATGACAAAAAAAGAGATTTGTTCAGATAACTCAAGAGGATTATACTAGTATAGTGTTTATAATAGTGTTTTTGCAGAAAAGGAAGGAGGTAGCCTAAGTCAGAGATGCACCAGGGTCACCCTGATCTCTTTCTCTTAAGGTTACTAGTAGTGTTAATGAATGTGTATGTTTATTCTTTAGGGGAAATCAGTACAGTTCTTCATGGTATTAGGGTATCATTTTCTTGAGATGAATTAGAGACATACCTGGCAGATCTAGGCTATTTAGTGCATCTCCTAATAATAATGCATAACACTTTGCTTTAGGAGAGAACCAGAACATGGTTCATCTACCTTTGTCTTTGCATTTGCAGTGTCCTCCTAGGGAGTGTTGGTTAGGTATTTGTCACAGACTGTGCAACTAAAACGCAGCACATCTTTGTCTATAATGACCTAGAGCTTTATGGAGCATTTCTGTACTCTTTAAAATGAATCTACATGCTCTGAAGACTATTCCTGTAGCACTAATTGTCCTCTTTTTATTACACGTACATGCTCTGAAACACTGCCTGCTTTTGGTTTTGATGCTATAAAGGAACATCTGATCATTTTGAAGTGGTGAACGGCACCTTGAGGGTTATGGAGTTGTACTATTGTTAGTATAAGTCACGGATGAAAGTGCTGGCAGAAGTAAGGCTATAACTCTTAATATTGTGCAATGGCCAAGACTGTTATTTTTCCCTGAGGATAATTTGAAAAAAAAAAATAAAAAAATAAAAAAAATTTGTGCTGGCTTTGAAATGTTTCAGTCTGGTCCCAAACGACTGATCTCCTAAAACCAAAACAGAAATATGCCTGCATCTCCTGAAAAACAGCCACCCTCCAAACGTACTAATACCAGCCAGTTTGCCTGAATACATACAAATGATAAATATAAAAGAGCCTCATGTCTGGCTGAATAACAGAACAATTAGGAACCTTGAATGAACATTTGCAGATGTTGGCTTTGCAATTTATAGTTTGCTGAAGACTAAATAAGAGTATTAGAGGGCTGTCAGCATAACCTAGTTGCCCTGATAGCCTTACTTTTAACTATTTTTAGTTCTATTTTTAGTAAGTGTTTAAAAAACAAAAGAAAGGAATTCCATGCCTTCTTGCTGAATCATCAAAACCTTGAAGTGTCCTGTTGCTTTTCATTCAGTTATTTGTATCTAGGGTTTTTTTCTCCCCAGCACTTCACTCTAAGATGCTTAAATCCAGCTAGGAGTCATGTAAGACAAAAGAAGTCACGATGATATGAATTTAAAAAGCCCCTGAACTTGTGTTTCTAGACTTATATTCCCTATATTACTTACCTTTTCTTCTTGCTCCTGTTGCCTCTGCTCTTCTCTCTGTGATCTGATCTGAAAAGTTTCTTCTTTCCTTCTGTTCTGAAGGCTGCAGATACGCTTCTGCTAATCAGTTCTGCTTTCAAATGCTGTAGCTCATGGCAACTTTTCTTGTAAGTCTACTTGTTATAGTAACAAATGGCCATGAATCTCTGTTCTGCCGTAACACACTGGGCTAAACAGTGGACAGAGAAAATATTAATTGGAGTATTGTCAACTTCAGCTTATTGGAAGTGAATAGAATTAAAGTGCAAACAGAGAAGTGGTTTCTGAACTGTGCTTTCTCTTAATACTGGTGCAAGAGAATTCAGGATGCCTGTTGTCTGTGACATATAACGGGTGCCAGCATGTTGAGGAAGGACTCTGAATTGGGCTTTCAATTGGATACCTTCTTACTGTAGAGTGAAGGAGATGTCAAACCAAAGAACAAGAAACATAATATAATCCTAAAATGTGGCTTTTGTCTCCCCACAGAAAGCTGTATCACTGGGGAAGTATTTCATCATTTAGGGCAGCAGCTGACTATAAGCAGCATGAATGCGATGGCCTTGCTGGTTTATTTACAGGAAGGCTGCTGCACTGGAAGGAAGGGAGTGGGGTGTGTAGGGCAGGATCTTCTTCCACTTTTGTATCTATTCCTGGTAGCAGAATCAGTAGTCCAACTCCTAAGTCTTTCTGTCTGGTTTTCTGTACCATTTCCCACTCCACATCTTATGGTAGAATCGTTCAGTCTTTGAATACCAAAATCCAATTCTAACTGGAGTAGAAATAAGGCTGTTAGCAAAGGCTGGACAAAAGGCTGAAGGTACAAAGAACTCCCAGCAGGAACAAAGGCATATCTGGTAGTGTGGCTTCAAGACCTGGAGGGATGTAGGCATGTGCATTGCACAAGAACTCTGCTACTTGATATCAAAAGTCAGCTCTTCAGCTGGGCTGGATTTGCAAGTGCAAAGTCTTCGCAAGCACTTTTTTTTTTTTTGCATACTCTCACACACTACTTCTAGCAAAACACATTTGTGAGTGTAGGAGTTTTGAGCCTCTCTGATCTCTTTGTACCTGAGAATCAAGATTTGTGTACCAAGTTTATGATCATACAACTATGGGACTGTGTTAAGCTCTGAGTCCCCCTGGCTGGCATAGAGCACTTTTATGAAGTTTTATATAACATAGCTAGCTCTGCAATAGATAAAATCTTTGCCTTGTGATAGTTATACAAATAACCAGATGTGTCCCATAGCTATACAGGAGGCTATTAAGATGCTTCACTAAATTTCTTTCTCCTCTGGCAGCTAGAGTGCATTTGCAACTGTTAGTATCAATAAGAATAGGAAACATTAAGATGCTGCATACATATCCTGGTAAAAATATTATTTGAAACCAGGTGAGTGAAAGGAAAAACACCAAATGCAGACATTGTCAGACATTTGAAGCTCATCATTCACTGAGATAAAACTTGTGCCATTGAAAATCCCTCTAGAATAGATGTCAGCACATAAAATTCTTTCTAAACTTGTCTTCTGTATTTGCAATTGTAGCAAAATGATACAAGATTTAATGAGTTGTTTTGAAATGCAAATACATCTACCTTTAAACAAAATGGAGCCAAAGCATCACCCCAGCAAAATCTCTAACCTCATTTACTAAGAAAACTTTTGTTTTAAAGATGAGGTGAATTGTACCTGACTTTAGATGTATAAGAAATATTTAATTATTTAAGGATGGTAAGTAGCTTTTCAAATAGTGTGCCCTGAACATGAACAACACCCTCATTGTGCTCATTTGGAAGAGAGGTGCTTCTCTACAATGTGTTACCTGTATGTGTTACAGTATTATATCAAATGTATTGGGAAAAGTCCTATGCTGTTTGCCTAATCAAATACATTCGTAAGTAAGTAAAGGAAAGGGGGATTTCCCTTTCCATGGTACATCACCACGGTCTGCTACCTGACTGGTTAAGTCAAACAATCTCTTTTTTCAAGTTTGATATTCTGATGAAAATAAACAGGTCCTGGGGGAAACAAGGACTGATGAAACATTTTCTACTCCTTTCCTTCACAACTTAGCATATCTGAGAGACTGGTTATAAACCAAATTATGTGGGTGTTCCCTTTTAGTTTAGGTTTTCACCAGTTTTTCTAGTACTGCTTGTTCTATTTACAGCTGATCTTAAAAAATTCCCCAATTAATTTGCCAAATAAAGCCCTCCTTTCACCCCTCCCCCCCCCAAAAAAAAGCTACGTACGTATCATTTTATCAAGCAAACGATTTTTCATCATAATATCTTCAGCTCTTCCATATCACCACAGTGTAAAATCAGCTGCATCAACTGCATTAAATACTGCCAAAACCAGTACTGTTGAAATCAGTACTGAGAATTTTTACTTCATGGAATGGGCATGCTGACATTTGCACATCTGAATAATTACAATGTCCTTTGCCTGGCATCTTCCAGAATATGCTGAGAAAGGAAATGAAACTTTTTTTTTGTTACATGAAAAAGTAAATTGTTCATTGAAACACAGAATTGGATTTACAGTCTATCCAACTGGTTGTCCATCCATTTGAAAGAGTAGTTAGATAATCAGATTCACAGGGATATAGTGAACAGATGGTTCTTTACACAAAAGCTGATAAAAAGTGGGCTACCACAGATACGTGCCGTTAGGTCTGCCCGGACAGAGCTTTATCAATGTCCTTCAGGAAGCTATGAAAAGCAGGTGTCATCAGCTTTTTAAGTGGCATCAAATTGGGAGTACCAGTCAACAGCCTGAGAGCAGGGCTGCCAATCAGAGCAAGCTAGACACCATGGAAGGATGGGCTGAAAAGAAGCTTAAGGAATTCAATTGAGCACAAAGCCCTGACCCTGGGAAAGCAGTCTTTGGCAGCAATCTAGTCTGAGCCTGCCTGGCTGGGCAGCTCTACAGGAAAGGTGCTGGAGCCTGGGGGACTTCAAACAGGGGGCTTCTTCTGGAAGCACTGAGGGCAGCATCATGAACAGGTGCATGGTCAGCAGATAAAGGTGGGGATTATCCCCTCTCTTCTCAGCACTCGGTGTGTCACATCCAGATACTGTGTCCAGTTTGGGGTTTCTAGTACAGGAAAGACTGTAAACTGAAGTGAGTTTAGTGGAAGACCACCACCAAGATACTCAGGGATAGAGCACTTGCCATGTGAGGAGATGAGGAAATAGAGGTTGCTCAGTCTGGGAAATAGATAGCTTTGGGGGGATGTCACAGCAGTCTTCAGCACCTATGACAAGGTTACTGAGAAGCTGGAGTTCTTCACTGAAATGCAGGGTGGGAGGAGCATAACAAACATGAGAGGTGTAGACTGGATATAAGGAATAACTTTTCCACGAGAGTAATCAAACCTTGGATGTTGTGCAATCTCCATCCTTTGACATTTTCAAATCCCCAAACATTCTGGTCAGACCTCACAGCTGACGCTGCTTTGAATAGGAGGTTGGACATCCCAAGGTCCCTTCCAACCTGAATGGTCCTATGAGAATTTCAAATTGGAAGGATCTCTGGAGGTCATCTGGTCAAAACAAGGTGAGCTTAGAGAAGGTTCAGTTGAGTTCTTAATATTTCCAAGCATGGAGACTCCATCAGCCTTGCAAGTTGACTTTTTTGCCTACTCTCAAGCATGACAAGACTCTAAGCAATTGGGATACAACACATGCTTCATGTCTTTAAATAAAAGGTTTGGTAATATAGGTCGGGGGGGGGGTCAATATGGATAGGTAGAGTAGGTAGTATCAATATAGATAATGTGGCAGAAAACTTCAAGATACTCTTAAGTGAAATAACATTAT
Source organism: Agapornis roseicollis (assembly GCA_002631895.1). Taxonomy (NCBI): domain Eukaryota; kingdom Metazoa; phylum Chordata; class Aves; order Psittaciformes; family Psittacidae; genus Agapornis; species Agapornis roseicollis. Next base: position 23,881 of record NDXB01013081.1, on the reverse strand, counting down.
AAGTTTGCATATTGCTGATACTATATTTTCTGATCAGATAGATTGCCTTTTTTTTTAATGTGTTTATATGCATTGTAATAGTGCACTTCTTGTTTTCTATATTCATTTCCTACAATGTCCATGTTCATGTAAATCCACTAACATTCTGGATCTGCAACTCAGGGAGTTGTCAGAAGTGTATAAAGTCTGCACAAGCAAATGTTTTCTTCAGTTAGTACAAATGTAGTGCTGGCAGTTTTCTTTGTGTTGGAGTTGATATACACTTATTGGGCATGGGGAAAGACTGGGGGAACTTAAATTACCTTGAAGGATGCTACACCAGTGCAGGACAGTAGGACTGAGTGCCAAAGGTGTTTGGCACTTCAAAGAGGTTTTGTACATACATCTGGAAGATTTTATGTCCCACTCTGCATTGCATTACAACTTTCTATTCTATTATAAAGCTAACACATAGTTTAATAAATCATTATGAGGTATCTGGGGGGAAAACTGGTCAGTGGAAATACAGAGGTTGAAGATCATTTCCATAATCTTCATGAATTCTTTCCTTTGAAGTAAAACTGTTTCAAATGGCAGTAAATGTCCTTACAGCATTTTGGCACTAGCCTGTGGTGTCTTGAAATTCATTGCTCCATATGAGTAAATGTGCTCCATGTGAATAAATGTGAATGAACAATTTAGAGTAGGGTGTTATAGTTCCATAGGGACAACAAATAAGAAAGCAAAACAATGGCTTTGCGTGAGAGCCTGCTAAAATCCTGTAAGAGTTTTTCTATAAAGAGTGTGTGTTGTTTTCCCCAATCACTTTTGAGAAAATATTAAATCCATCAGGGCTGATGTATAAAATCCTACCTTTGGAAAATTATAAATGCCATTTCTTTCTAAAAAGATACTAGAAAGTGGCATAACTGTAATTAGGGTAATATGTTGTCACTGATCTGTGAGATATGAGAGGTTATGTGTTTGCATGTTTTGAATGACATTAGGAGATTCCAGTGTGGGAAAGAAATCACAGCAGGAGGAGAGCACCTTTTTGCAATCACCGTGTTCATGCTTTAGTAGCAGTGCTGTCATGCCTTCAAGGAAAGGCAAGTAAGGTGTGAAGGTAGAGTCAATATTCCCTAGGAGACCAATTACTGTAATTGGAGAAAAACAAACAAAGGTTTGGTCAGACATGCCGTTCTTGAGGTTTTGATGAGGTAGTGCTGCTGATTGCTTATATCTCATTTAAAGCATTAGCAGGCAAGAGATACTCCAAAGTTAAGCAATTTTCATTCAGGTTTGACAGTCTGGGCCTGTGAACAGTGCCTAGAAAATGCAAAAAGCCTTACCTAAAGCCCATGAAATATGTGGGAATAAATAGATCAGTTGGTATATCTATGGTATGGTGGTGGCACATGAGGTTTATGAGTGCTACTACTGGCAAGCTGAAAGAGAAGAGCAGGTTCTCAGAGAAAATGCGTGAATCCCTTGTTAATAGTTAACCTGAGGTAGACTTGAGTTTGCATGTGTCTAGATTTTTGTCTCTAAAGATAAAAAAACAATGTGAGACAGAATGGAAATTCAGGCTAGTCTGGTTTTTTTTTAGTAAGAAGCATTTTTTAGTAAGTAAGCATTTTAGTAAGGAGCATTTTTTAGTAAGAAGCGTTTTCCTTCACCCTCTTATTACAGAACACAGTTAGTGCATTTATACGTACCATCAACTTCCATACTCCCCTGAATTCCCAGGCTGGCTGCAGAGAACCTTCAACAAGGTATGTATGTTTACTAAACAGATCTAAAAATACCTTCCCTTTTGATAATTTTGAGTAATTTTACCAAAAACAACAGGGGTTTTCCCATAGCAGCCTGAAAGGTATCTTTGATGCACTATGCTGAACAGATTTCAAAGTTAAAATGTTACAAATCAGATGGAGAAAGATCACTTAAATGCAAAGCCTCCTTTCTTTTGGTCAATTAATATTGGTGAGATTTAGGACTCCTTCAAGGTGCAAGCTGGTTTTGGGATGCAGTCAAGGTAATGCTGATGAGTGAACCTCAAAGCTTCCAGATACTCAAAGAGTTTGGATAATCACCACAAAGTCTGGATGTTTATCTGAACAATATGCAAGCCATTCCAATCCCTTGGGTCTTCAAATTTAGGTTGGAAAGCTTTTACGCAAGGCTCTTGGTATTTCCTGTTTCTGACAAGGCCAGATATGCTTAAGTGTCTCTTTGAGGTGATATTGTCTCCTGTTTTTACTGTCATTACAAGGTTATCAGGTTACCATTCTTGGATTCAGGTTCAGGAAAAGACTTCAACATGTTCTTGGTCTTACATATAAAGCAAAACAACAAAGACTAGAAAATGTGATTTAAAAGAATGAAGGAATGAGATAGACAATAGGAAAATATATCAGAGAGAAGTTATGACAGCTGGGGTGCATGTGACCACTTCGAGATAGCAGACATCTGTAGATTGTGAGCCTTTGATTAGTTAGTGGGAGAAGATAAAAGTTGCTCATAAATATAAATGAAAAAATTAATTAAGAATATAAATGAACATGAGAAAGTGCATTTATGTTCAACTTATGGTTTTCATTAAACTTTGCTAAGAAAGGAGGAATACAAATACTCTAAACAAAACTATAGAAAATGATTAAAAACTGCATTCACCTTTGTTGGACTTCAGAAAGAAATAAATCTAAACTTACATTACAAAAATATATGAGGTGTAAGGCTACATTACCCTCTTTCTGCTCTCAAATGAGTGTCATTTTAATCAGGGCTCAGAATTCAGACTTGTGGTTACTGATAGTATGTTTTCTGGGATTTCTAAAATTACTGTTTAGGACATAATTTATGTAGGACTTATCCAGAATCAAATTGCTAAAGCATGTCTAATCATTCCCCAAGATTTTAGGAAGTGCCTTGAGCAAGGACATTGGCATCTGAACTCCCAATGGCTGAGGCTTTGTGGAAGAAAGATGCAGTTGTAGGGCAAAATATTAATCTCAGCCAAACTGAGAACAGGAAGAAAAGAAGTTCTCTTTGTAAATCTAATAACAGTTTTTAAACAAGCTAACTATTGAAGAAGTATTTGAAATTTGCGTTTGAACTAGAATAGCTTTCATGTAAACTCAAGTCTTCTATGTGATAAAGCAAATAACTTTTTACCAAATAGATATTATTTTAATCTTTGTCCTTGAAGCTGACAAATTAACTTTCTCTGTGATTTGCCTATTTGTGACAGCCTCTGGCTGTGTTTTTACTGTCGTAACAGCTTCTGGCAGACTGTGTGTCTCTCACATTCATTACAAAGTAAACAGGAATTTTTTCCAAGGGTAACTGGCTGGGCTCCAGTGAAAGAATGCAAGTTATTCATAAGTTCTGGTAGGTTCATTTCTGCTTAATAAGGTCTGGTTTTATTGTGGATTTTATGAAGGGAAAAAGAAGCTGTGATTTTTTTTTTTTAATTCCTTTTTTTAATTTCTTCAAACATGTGGGAAATTACCTACCCCCTAGCCCCTCAGAGCAAAATTGCATTGCTATTTATCCTGACTATGTTCATCTTTTTTCCACCTTTGGGCACAAGAGGATTCCAGAAGGTTACCAAGATGCAGCTAGGACATGTCATACTATTCTGAGGACATAATTACTGTTGTAGACAGCAATCCATCACAATTCTGGTGAAGGTCTGCTGGAGTGCTGGCAGCGTAATCTGCCTTGCAGATTCTGCTTCCCAAGCACAGGCAGCAGCAGCAGGAAGCAGTTTCTTTATGCCTGACATACCTGCAGAAAAGGGAGAAAAGTACTTTAGGGATTCAGCTGATTCAATATTAATGAGACAGAACCTTAAGATCACGTGGTTCCAACCCCTCTGCCATAAGCAGGGACACCTCACACTAAACCATGCCATCCAAGGCTTCATCTAACCTGGCCTTGAACACTGCCAGGGATGAAGCACTCACAGCTTCCCTGGGCAACCCATTCCATTGCCTCACCACCCTTACAGTAAAGAATTTCTTTCTTGTATCCAATCTAAACCTCCCCTGTTTAAGTTTGAACCCATTACCCCTTGTCCTGTCACTACAGTCCCTAATGAACAGTCCCTCGCCAGCATCCCTAATATTGGTAATGTTTCTCTACAACTTTTTAGTTTGAAATTTCAAGCTGCTTTACCATCAACACTGACTTAAATTTTGAAAAACTCAGTATATAAAATGTATTTTATCTGGTTTTGTGTATGGGAAATTAAAAAAAAAAATTATTTCTCTGCAGTTACTCCGGGAGAGCTATATAAACGGAAGCCACAGAATAGTTTAATGCTGGATTTTTGAGTGGAAGTCATCCTATAGAAACTGTATGCAATGAATAATGAGCATCAAACTTAGCACACAATTGGTCAGGGCCTGATGGTAAGCTTCATGGGATACTTTGTGGCTAACAGAGAAATGTGGCTGAGCAGAAAATGTTTTTCTTCATCTGCCCTTTTTTAGAGTTGAGCAGACAGGTTAACTCAGTCCAATCTGTTCAGTCACCTCTCTTCTCATTTTCTGTTTTTCCTTTGACTGTCCTGGTGCCCATCTTTTGTTTCAACTAATGCTCAATGAGGAGGTTTAATTTCACATGAAAGAACATACTGATGTGTGATGCCAGGGATTTATACCAGCATTGCTGACATACTCAACTCTGTATTTTGGCTGCCCGTATGTATTTGGAAATTGGAGGTTTAAAAAGAAAGGGGAGACTATTCATAATAATGCTTAGCATTACATGGCTCTTCTAAATGTTCAAAGCACTGTCCAGACATAGTCTAAATAATTTTGTGATCTTTCCAGTGAACTGGAATGTAAACAAAGTTTATCTCCTTGTCTGACACTGAAGTAAATTGATCCCTTTCTCCTATCACTGTCTTCCTTCTAAAATCATGCACAAATATGTCTCTTCAGGATTGGCATGGACAGCAGGATGAACAAGGAAGGGATGTTAGGGAGGAAGGCAAGGTGCAAGCAATGTGTGATAGATTAAACATTTTAATACATCTAAAAGACTGCTAATTAATGCTAATCAAGCCTTCTTCTTGATGCCTTTCTTAATCAGAATTTTAGTTGAGAGGAAGTAGACCTATATATTCTCTTCACTGAATGGAAGTATGACCAATTATGTAAAGTGTTCATGATACACAGCTGGAGAAAACAAGAAGAGGTAGCCAAGAGAGGACGTGTACTCAACCCATTGTCCTATATAGAGAGCAATATTTAATTTCTTTTCAGAGAGGAAAACAGGGAAGCCAACTTTATGACTCAGATACATTATTTCTAGATATCACTGCCACAGCTGAATCCCCCCAAAATGAAGGGATTCCCTCTATTAACAAACTTTGTGTGTATTTATTTACTTTTTAAGACTGAAGACTAGGTATGCCATTCAATTTAACATTTCTGCATGAAAACTGTGAAATGAATGTATCTTGATTGCAGACTTTGTTTATGAATAGAGATCTGAGTCTGCCTTAGAAGTAATGCTACATCATATCTCCTCCTAAATGAGAGAACAGTGAAAAGCATGCCTTCAGGCACCAGGATTATTGTGCCAGAAAGCTTCATCCAAAGGTGGTCACAGTTCAAGCAATATTTTATTTCCTCTCCTTCACTTTGTAAAGAATAGCAGATGGGGGGAAATACTCCTACATGGAAGTTGTTCTCTTTAAAAAATTTTGGGAAGCAAAAATATTTTTAAGGCAAGCTATACCAAAGATGTGTTTAATTAAGAATGAAACCAAACTACTTTTCTTCTTGTTAAAATGGAGATTTATGACATTGCATCTGGATGAAAAACACCCTTTCTAATAATTTCTGTAAAAAATGGTGATACAGTGTGGTGTGTGCCACCTGATGAGATTACAACTCAAAGTAGGTTGGCTAGTGTTTGGGATTTTTTTCAACCTATGCATTTGAGGTAGAATCAACATGTTAAATTCTGAAGTTCACTTAGGCTTGACTTTTCAGATTAATTAGAAATGAAGGTCTTGAAGAAATTGGTGGGGAAACCCACCAAACCTTCCAAATCAACTCCACTTTGCCATCAGGCTGCTTTTAACCTGTCTCAATTCTGTGTGTTCCCAAAGAGTACTGTTTGTTGATCCTGGTTTGTATGTAAGCCTCTCAAAATGCTAGTGTTGGTTCAATGCTGTGACTAGACTACAGTGTTCTCTGAAAGTTTTTTGAGGGGTTTTAAACATTTTCTCTTGACTTACTTTTCTATTGCTCTCTCATGGGTGTTCATTCTTTTTCTCTTCTGCTAGAGAAGAACTAATAGTCAAATATGAGGCAGATTTAAGCCTTCCTGTTCCTTGGATACAGCCTATCAAATTCTTTTTCTTTTTAGTAAAATATTGAAAATGGATTTTAATTCCAAGGAAGTAATACAAAAAGTCACTGGATTGCTTCTCTTTAAAACTGTCCTGCTCTGCCTCTCTCTCTGCTTCTCTTCCTCCTCCCACGACTTTCTTTTCAAATAAACTCCTTTATTTGCTCTGGGTGTTTTCATCCACTTGTGAAATTCACTAATGAATCATTTGTGTAAGTATTGGCCTGATCTTTCAAGCCATAAATGGGAATAGAAAAAATGACAAAGCCAGAGTTCAGGTTTCTGTATTTCATACAAAACAGTTAGTAACATAAGATTTAAAGCACTGCATTTTCCTTCATCTGCTTTATTGTTACTTAGGTGTTGCTGAAACCACAGCTTTGTATTAAGCTGTTGGCACAGATGGGTCTCTCCAGCCGGAGGTTCAGATGTGACGGAGGTGTAACAAAAGATGAAGTAATGGTTCATTTTTAACCATTTAACCATCTCAAAACCTTAGTGTATGTTGATAGTCTGTCCATTTGGGTGAGAAAATTTTCAGCTCTTCTGTCTTCCATTCAGGCTCAACACATTTCCCATTTGCATGGATCTGAAACTGTAAAATTTGATGAAGTAATTATTTATTTACCAGATAGCTAGCAGGATTCTTTTATACAAATGGTACAGTGCTGTCATAGTTATGAAATTTCTGGTCACAGCAAGAATTAAAGAAGGATTTTTAAAGGTGACTTCTTCCAGAAAACTCAGAAAGAGCCTCATATTCACCAAGTTGGCCATTCTCTTAGAATCAATGCCTTGGTACTCAATCATTTTGATAATCCTTTCAGAAAAAAAAACAATAACCACAAAACCCACTTCCCCTTCAGGAAGGTATTTTATATATAACTTCTTTTAATTACTAGAAGTGCATTTTTCCTGTCTGAGGCATGGGAAATAGAACCCCTTCTAAATAATATCATCTGTTCATTTAATATTTTGATGTAAAGGCAGCAGCTCTGTGTTTGAGAAAGGACCTGGTGCCTAGGTCAGCCCTAGACATCTATAGCTAATATACGTGCTCCTGTGGTTTCTCAGACATTATTACCAATGAATGCCTAAAACCAGATCAGACGTGTTTATGCATGGAACTGTGCAAGGCACTTTGTAGCACACATACAGGGCAGGGATGAGAACCAAATGTAAAATGTGTAACACCGAAGTACCAGAGTTTGGCAAAATTGGTCTGCATAGCAAGTAAAATCCAGTCATTTTGGAGCTTTAACAATTATCCAATGCAGATTACAAAAAATTTCATGTGACCTTAAAATTGTGAGAAGATTGGGTTCCTTTTGCAATACAAAAGGCTTACAGAGTTACTTCGTAAAATATTTCCAAAATATTTGCTGATAGAGCCTTAATTGTCCCAGTGAATTTCCTCGATATTGAAGGCAAATTTCCTTTTTAAGTTTCTCAAGGAGAAAAACTTTTGGATTGTTCTTGTTATTTAAATCAAGCTAGAGTTTAAAACGAAACAAAAAACCCCCCAAAGCCAGCAAGAAATCCCACTTGAGAGCATCATAAACACACTTGCTTAGTTTCTTGGACTTTTTTATACAAAAGATAAACACAATAGAAGATAGTGGTGTTTGGCTTTAAGGAATCTTTGCACACTTGCTGAATGTTTCATTTGCTGCTTTCCTGGGTATGCCATGAAGGAGCAGTTCCCAGAGAGAATTCAGTTCCTGTTTGGTCTCTATTTCATTAATATTTATGTACACAACCATACTGACATGCAAAACAATAGATCTTCGTATAGTGCACTAACACACATAGGCGTATGTGCTGCCAGCATATTGTTTTCTACATGTCAGGAAATGATTGCTAAGCTTATTTTGCAGTTATCTGGGAAGAAATGAAAAGTTATAAATTCTTCTGCTTATCCCTATGTGGAGTCAAGAAGATATTTCTTACTTGTTTTACTGGACAAGTTCATCATTGGGCATGGGAATTATGGGGTAAATGGAAGGACTGCTAGTATCGGCTACTAAAATACATAGACTTTCTAATAGGATTGAGGTCTGATTTATTTCCATGTTTTGACAACCTGTGGTCCCTTTTCTTAACTTCTTCTCATCAGAGGAAGGACTGGAGTCACAGCAGTCAGATTCCCCTCTGTTTTCCTCACAGTAATGTTAAGTATAGCTTTTCATGGGACAGTATAGGTTGGTTCACTCATCTCAAAGAGGACGTAACGTAACATTAGTGTGGAAGAAGCCTGCATTTCAGTTTGACCTGCTGTGTCAATGGGACAACTTTATCATTCAGAAATATCAAGCTAGTAGCTTTGAACAGGAGGTCTGAAGTAATTAAGGAGGGGAAGAAATAAAACTATGTCACTGAATTGTGAGCCAATCTTCCTATAAACTAACCTAAATTATTCAAATATCATCTAACCTCAGGCAAAATAACCAGCAGAATGAGTTTGAAAGGATGGGGAAGCACAATCAGAAACTGGAGAGAGGAAATGTCACTGCTAAGCCACTCCCATGTTTGCCCTCAGTGTTTGTTGTCTCACATTTTAATTACTTGATGCAAATGGGAAATAAAAATATGCTAGACATGTTGTTGATCATGGAAAGCAGAGTTGCATCATCCTTTCTGTGTATAGAGCTTATGATGTAGATATTCATGAGATATCATTTTGGAATACAAAGGATTTAGTGAACTTTTGGGAACATCCACAGTTCTTTCTCTTCCTTAATACTAACAATGCTCTTTGGATATAGAAATGTAAATCTGCTGTGAATATAGAAGTGCAGATAATCTGTCTTTATTTGCTTCTGGTGGTTGGCTCTTTATCTCCACAATCTGAGTTTCACTGAGTTTCTCTTCTCTTTTGCTACTTTACAATATTTCCAGGTGTGCAGTGGTTTTCAGTGTACAACACACTTTATATTGTAAAGAGATAAAGACTAAGTTTTGACTTAGAAGTTAGAGTGACATAGGCAGACTGTGAAAGTCTATGTACCAAGGGAGAGTTTTGAGAAACATTCTGCCTACAGATGAGAAGAGATGGCAAGAACACTTCTAGTGGATCAAAGCAGGAATAAAGCTACTTCACTAATTGAGTAACATTATCTGAGACTGTAGACTGGAAAGCTGCATGACCCCTTGCTAACTGAGCATACTCACTCTTATTCCACATGCATTCCAAACCAACAGCCAGCCAAAAGTTTTCCCTTCAGCCATTTTTGCCATCTAAAAGTTGAGGCAGGTACTTGTATAAGAGAAGGAGTGGGCTGGGTAGCATGGAATTGAATTTACTGAGTTCTGTTTCAACATCAAACTGCAAATTATGACTCTGGTCAGCTCTCCGACTGCTGTTTTGGTTTTCTTTTTTTGTTGTTCAGTATCTTCATGAATAAAATGTGCTTTGAGACCTCTAAATGAAACAAGTTACATAATAGATTAAATTTCAGGAAAGAAAGAGACAATGGAGACTATTTGAATGTAAATGTACTATATCAGAGCAGTGAAATTATTAGGAAATAAAATGAACACTGCACCTTAATTCAAGCAAATGAACAAGTCTGTCTTCTCTATTGTTTAATGGAGTGGATCTTTCTTAGTTTTTATTTTCATTATTGTTTAACTAGGTTTGAAAGGTAATTGAAACAACTCTTCTGGCAAATAACCCCTAAAACATATGCAGTAAAATTGTGTGAGTTGGGACTTCTTGCCAGAAACTAGATAATACTAGTGTAAGAACACAAAATGGCCTAGCTCACAAATTTAGTACTGTATTTGGAGATCATCAAATTTTGAGTATCCTTGGGCCTATGGCTGCTTGCAAGTATATCTGGATTCCCCTTAATTTTATATTCAGAATACTACCTGATGATGTGAAGTAGGAAAATGAACTATGCTATTCAACAGGTAATGAATTAATCACTGTTAAAGTACAGAAGTTGAATTTACCTTGGAGGAGTTCCTGGAGAAGACTGAGTTTGGCGTTTGGCAAAAGTATAGGAAAAAGGCCTAGGGAAAAGGGAAAGGTGGTATGTTGGCACAAACTACCTTTTCCTGCTTTTTTTTGTTCCTAAAATGTTTGGCTAAGGATAAAGGAATAATTGTAAGTGAATCACAGAATAGTTTACTGGAAGGGACCTCTAAAGAACGTTTAGGTCTCACTTTCTGCTCAGAGAAGATCCAGTTAGGTCTGTTTACTCCAGGCCTTGTCCAGTCTAGGTCTGATTATCTCCAATAACAGGGATTTCTCATACTTTAGAGTTTTTTTACCACTACTGTGAAAAAGACTTTGCTTGTATGTGACTGGAATTTCCCATATTCCAGCTTGTGTCCTTTGCCTCTTGCCATATCACTATGCACTTTCAGAGAAAGTTTGTCTTTATTGCCAGAGGTCCAAGGCTGAAACCAGTACACAGAAATCTTGAATTTCAATAGTTGTCCTGTAGTCTGTCTTGGGAAATTCTTCACAAAATAAACTTTCAGTAGAAATGGTCACTTGTTATTACATTGCTAGATCAGTTTTTAGGTCTGTCTTTACCAAAAGGATGGCTATGTAAATTGACAAGATTATCAGTAGAACACATGCTAATACTTTGTGAAGAAAATAATCTTAAGCAATCAAAGTTGCAAAAGTGCATGAAAAACAGAGGCTGACTATAGTGAGATTCCTGGGTCCCAGCTGTGGCCAGCAAACACATACCTCATTAACTTGAACTTGGTTAGAGCAGCTTGATGCTCCAGCTTTGACAAAGCAGCAATGTATCCATTCTTGATCAGTGTGTACCATGAAAAGAACTGCTATGTTGTGTAATAAGCTTTTGTAACAAGATGAGCCACAAAAAAATCAGAAGATTTATAGATTTAACAGGGTATTAAAGTAGGTTGACTGACAAAGCAGAGGGACAAAAGATAGCTCTGAATGGAATTATTAAAATTTGAACAATAGGCTTACATACCACTGGGTTTAGTGCACAGTAGATAGGTATGAGTCACTGTTTTCAGATTTATTAAGCTTTGTGTTGCATAAGGGAGGTATCTGAATAATTAAGAGAAAAGTTATATGGTTGCAATTATTCATACTTAATGTCTAATTCCAGTGATGATTAAGTCACATGGCAGGCTGCTGCTCTTGTCAGGTTATTTAACTCTTGCAGTGTAATTCGTTCAGGTAGTTCCTGGAAAAAAACAAACAAAAAAACCCCTCCTGAGTTATCTTTGAGAATAAAAAATAGCCTTTCTTCAGAAAAGGGAATGCTGTTTTACTCTGTGCCCATTGTGTTTAACCTGATAAATTCATAGTAACGTATACAAGTATTCATGGTTCTTACATTAAAGTTGAAAATGCCTGAAACATTCTTACTGGCAGAAGCTAGAAATGGAGAACTGAGAACAAAAAATATCAACTTTTTTTTGGCTGATATTCGTTTTGTTGCTGTGTGTTACAGTGTCTTGGCAAGGAAAACTCTCTCATCTGAACGTAGTCTCCTGACACTGTTTGGGTCGGACATAGCTCCTCCTGGTTTTTGTATGTATACTGCATAAAACCTATGCTATTGAAATTCTTCTTTTGCTGAAACTGTTGAAGTCTAATGGTTTGAGTTGTGTGTTCATGTGTTGCCTACCAGTCCAGATGTCCATGATATGTGACGCTTGTATTATAAAGCTATATAGATTTGTTTTGAAAGGAACTTCACAAGGGGTGAATCTGAAGGTTGGGTGTTGCACTATTATTCCTAGTGTGTGAGTCAGAAAGAAATCAAATGTCCCTTTACGGTTTAGGCATAATCATATCCACCTTCATACCAAGTCTCTTTTTTAAATGGATCTTTTGTGACTCCTTTCATGACCTGTCAGTATTCTCAATAGCCTTTACCTTAAAGAAATATTTCTTTCCTTCAGTCCAGTGGTTCTGCCTCTGACAGTATGCTAGAGCAATCTGTGGATTTTTTTGCCATTCAGTTTCATCTGTTTCTTACAAGTTTCAGCAGAAACTATAAAAAATCCAGAAATTACCTGAAGACCTAAAATGTCCATTTGTCCACTGAATGACCAGCTCAGAGTTCAGTTTAGTACCAACTTTACTAACTGGGACCAGCAGGTGGGCTTCCTACATACTTGGCTTGGGTTGTTTTTCCTTTTTTTTTTACAAATTTTTCCAATGTAAATAAGCTGCCTTCTTTTGTGATCTTTCTTGAAGACTTCTTCTGCACTTTCATTTGGAACCCTTTTTTGTAAGTTTATATGATCAAAATGAAGTCTCACAGTGTCAGTACAATGGTATTAGTACTTCTGTGGTTTTAATGGAAAGCTCCTTCTAACATGGCAACATTTGTATTTGCTTTTTTCTTTTTATTAGACTTTTTTTTCAGATTAATGGATTCAAATACATTTATTTATATGTTTATTATTACCAGCTGGAAATTTACAGCTTGAAGATTTGCAACTCTTCTCAGGTGTGTGTGCATGACTTTGTATTGTGAAATGTAATTTCTTTTGTATTATAATATCCTGAGCCATCCAGTTCTTGCTAAAAATTACTCTGATTCTCCCCAGACCTTGAAATTTACTGCATCTTAGCTCCATCTATGTCATCACTTTATTGCTAACAGAATCAATATTTTCATTTACTTTTAAGGGCTATATCTATGTCACACTTAACTCCAATTCCATCCTTGTTGAACAGTAGAAAGATTCTCAGTCTTTTAAAAGGAATTACTTAGCCTTTCTAGGGAAAAACCAAAATATATGAATATGGTTCATGTTGTATTTTTTCATTTATAATCAGCTAAAAATTAACCTAAATAGTTTCATTTGTTACTCTGTTTTCCTCTGTTTTACTTGTTTGTTTACTTGCAAGTGTGGGAATGTGTGTATGAGGGTTTTTTTCTGTGTTGTTATTTTGAGACTATTTGACGATATGATGAGGAGCACTAATGGACCACAAGTTGAGAAGCAGTGATAGAATAGGTCTGTATTTCCTTTAACCAATATTTTATTGTATTTATTTTTATAGCTTTTATTTTAAAACTTTAATTTTACATCTTCCATTTCCATTTCATTTGCAAGGTCTAACTCTACTTCACATAAGCAATTTGTAATATACCATGCATCAGGTCTCTAAGACTTCTTTATTGTCCCCATTCCTTTTCTTTTGTGCTTCCCTTTAATACTATGCAATCCTTTGCTTATTTGATTAAAATAAACCCTATGACTTAGCATATTAAAGCTCCTGACCTTATCAGTTCCTGACTTCAATATGTGGTGCATGTATGAAACCAGTCATTCAAAAAGATAGACTGTATGTTTAGAACACAGAAGTGTATTGTACATCAAACTAATTGTAAAGGGAGGTGAATTAGTTGTGTAGAAACATGTGACTTGCTGCTGTTGCAAGGCAGGCTTTGTGGAATAAGGTTTGACTTTGGTTTATTAAATCTATACACCCAGCATTCAAAAAAATAGTACTTTACCTAGGCTGAAGACCACCTGCCTAACCACACAAGCAGCTTTGTATATGGCCACCCATTATTTCCTTTCTAACTGTTTTCCTATTCATTTTGTTTGTACTTACATAAGGAGACATTGTACATGGGGAAGACTCAAGAATCCCAAAATTATGCAGTCATCTTGTCTTGTGTAATGTCAAAAGGCAGTACTAGAAATTGAATGTCTTTCTCTATGGGGTGCATAGGTGCATTTAGTTTTGACAACATATATACAAGCAGATTGCACATTAGCTCACTCTGTCATAGCTTTAATGTCTTTCAAGCTGATTTTGTAGAGACATTCACAAAGTTGAAATATCCCAGATCAACCAATCATTGAATACTTTATGAAGGCCATGTCTCAGCATAAGCTTTATATAACATTCAGGTTTTGATGTAAAACATACTCCTCTGTAACTGAGTTTATGGATTCCTTTTCTGCTTGCTAGTCATGAGATAGTCCTTGCTTTCTATAGCAAGTAGGTGAGGACTTGTGCATTTATGAATATAGATCTAGTGTAACTTCTGTTAAGAGTCTGATACTTTGCAGTTATTATGACCATGTAGCAATGTAGAAAAGTTAATTAGAGAATTTAATTTAAAAAGGCTGGCTAGGACTTGGTTTTCCTATAAATTACATATTTTTGCATTATCTTTGAAGTGAAAATATTACTGTCCTATCTCTTTCTAGGTGTGTAGATGCATTTTATTGGGGGTAAATGAATACAAAGCTAATCTATAAGAATTAACATTTTGTATTGAAAAACACTTAACCTAAGTAAACAGAAGACATAAATCCAAAATAGCTTCTGTAAGGAGCTAAATAACAGTTTCTTGCAGTTCTTATCATAATATTCATCATTATAGAAAGGTTTGTGCCTTTAAAGGACACAAGAGATTTTCTATTAATTACATGTGTATTGCTATAGTTGTGCAAGATCTTAATCTTACACAGTAGTCTTGAGATTATCTTTTAATAAGCACATTTGGATTGATCGAAAAAATTGACATTACAGCCTTTGATTTATCTGTTAGGGAAATATAAGACAATGAATGGAAATGAACATTCTCCATTGCTTTATGGTGCAAGTGCCTTCAAGGTGATCTAGAAGGAGAGTGTCTCAGAGAGGGAGTGGCTGCACTTGCATGCCATGGTTTGTCAGTTGTAAGCAAGAAACAAATAAGAGACACAAATGTTTAAATTGTAAATTTTGTGGTGGCTTTTTTTGAATTTTTTTCTTAGCTGGGTGGGGAAGGACATTTTTGTAGGACTGGCTTTTTTGTGTAACCATAGAGATGCTCTCAAGGTGGGTGGTCTTCATAGTTTTGACACCTTTTTTATATATGGAAGTTTTAATTTTTCTGTGTCGGCTAGATCTGCTATCTGGGACTGGTTACAAAGCATAATGAGACTTGGTAACTCTGTAAGTGTTTGAACAGCTATTGCTAGGTGTGTTAAATAGCACCTGATGGTGGTGAGATTTATTCATAAAGAACAATAGGTTGTTCATGAAAGAATGGGGCATAGAGGGGATATTGCCTTTATGGTTGTGATAGTACTGAAGAACTCACAGTATGATTTCTGGTTTAGATTTTTTTTGGGGTTTTGTTTGTTTGTTTGGTTTGGTTTGGTTTTCACATAAATAAAACATCTTGTGTCTGCATTTCATGTATATTGCTATATATATAAAGTGCTATATATTTCATAGCAATTTGCAGCCAGCTCATAGTAGTTACTTCTTTTGGTTGCCAATTTGTAGACCACTTATATTGAAGGACATTATTTCTTCTGAAGGGAACACTTTCTGTGTTTAATCAGATTATAGCACAAAGATCTTTAGCTCTAATTTTTTTCCTAAATGCTGTGAAAAAAAATACTGTTCCCCACTGCATTAATATACTTAACTCTAGAGTCTGCAATTATATACATCTCCTCCTACTTCCTGTATATAGACTATTTATAATCCCAGCTAGTGAAATAACAGTTGGTTCAATGTCAAACCAAAAATCAAACATAAGTTTACTAAATTTAATTTTCTGTTCTTCATGTAAAGTTCTTCTGCTAAGACAAAAATACAGTGTAATTCAAAACACTGGCAAAAAAAAGTGGGAGAAGTTGAAGCAACTAGGTCTAGTTCAGATGCTTTCAATTTTACCAATTTCCTTCTGAAATTCCTCAGAAATGTTGGTGTTAACTGTTAACAAAGCCTGAAGGAAAAGGGGAAATATTAGTAGTTAGGAGGTTTGGCATATACTTTAAGTATTTAAAAAAGGGTAAAAAGGTGACCCAGAAAACTACCAGACTTTCTGCTTGGTGTCAGTTTTGGTGAAAGTCATAGGACAGATAATTCAAGACTGCATCAGTGAAGAATTTAAGGCTAAAAATATAGTTAATGCCAGCCAGCCAGTTTCATGGAAAATAGGTCTTGTTATAAGAAACATAATGCCATTTTTTGATAGAATGGTGGGATTGGTTGGCTTAATATTGTATGGCATTGTGAAAGGGAAAAACTGCACTGGGCAGAATAAAGAGGCTGAATATTAGAGAAACTAAAACCTGCCTTACTGCGAATGTTTGATTATTAACAAGGCAGTGAACAAGGCAATGTCCCTTGGGATCACATTTCTTTTCTTCATTTTGTAGTCTCCTTCTGACATTGTCAAAATCTGAAAGTATCTCTACAGTTCCTACCTAGAGAAAAGACTTGGGTAGAGTTCCCTCAAATTCTAGTGAGGCCCTCAGTGATGATAATAGCTCAAAATAAAAACCTGATGTTTAGTTGGTCACAGCTCTTCCTCTAAACCCAAGTGGTTAGGCATCACTGACTTGAACTGCTGGTACTTGTCCAGACCTAAAGAGTTTCTGTTAATGCCTGCTGTGGAATGAACAGGGGCATGCCAGTCTGTCCTCTTTCATAAGCATCTAATTTATATTTTTCCATATAATGTTACTAATACTGTTTTCACATTTGATCATGTTAGTGTTCCTTTTAGGTTTCTCTACACAAGACAAACAAGAATTTGAGTAACCTTGTTGTTATACCAGCTATTTTTGCCAGTCTTGGGTTATGAACAATAACAACTTCAAATCTTACACAAAACTAGCCAGGTATTCTTTGGTTTATCACCACCTACCCCCCTTAGAGAGTTCAAGGAGGGCAGATGAAAGAGGTTTGGACAGAGGTGACATCTTGCAGTATGTCCTATTGTTTCTATTTAAGAGTAGGTAAAGGAAATAGCAATGTTAATCATCAACATTTTTAAACCTTGAAGGAAAAAATCCTTTAAAATAATTTGTAACATAGCAATGTATAGTACCATATCTAATTTACTGCTGGAAAAAACATAGGTTTAAGTTATTTTTCAAAGCCAAAAAAAAAAAAAAAAAGCCTCTTTTGGAAGCAGTAGTTTCTAGCTAACAATTCTCTTTTATACTCACGTTTTCCTGCCCCCTGCGTTTTTTATTAGTTAAGGTAAAAGCATAGGAATAAGAACCTATAAAATAGTATAAATGGATATTTTCAAGAGTGAATTTTTAAGACCCAAGACACCTCTGCCAAAAAATAGAAAAAAGATTCCAGAAACACAGACACAAAAGCAATGATTCTCCTCTACTAGTCAGATTACTCTTTGTGGCACAGAATGTCCCTTTCAAGCTGACAATCACTTGGCAGGGAAGTACCGCTCTTGCATACTTTGTGTGTTGTGTGTGACTCTCAAATGGAGAACGTAGCACCTGATACAGCATTTCCCTATGCTAAGCTCTAACACCAGTATTGCAGGAGAAATAGCTCGTAGGCACAGATGCTAGCAACCCCAACCTCTGATTAGCAGGTGTGCATATTCACAGCAGCAATTACTGTTTGGACTAATCTGTTGTAAAGGTCTCCACCTTGTGGCTTCTGCTATAAAATGTGCAGACTTTTGAACTGCATGCACCATTAAAATCCTTTAATTCAAAACTTAACATCAACCTCTACGCTTTGCAATCGTTTTCTTAGCTAAACAGTCTTCTGCAATCCTTAAAAAAATACATGAATGTGAAAGATGGCTGCGAAGTGGTGGTCTTCTGGGTTCTCTGTGTCTCAGTCCTAAGATTCATCTGAGTGACAAAATGATGGTGTCTAGCATAAGGAAGATGAGACATGGTACAGGTCTATCCCACGCTGTGCATCAAACCAAATTTTTAGACTGTGCTCCATTTGCACAAGCAATTAGTTTCACATAAAAATGTACCTTGATAATTTAGAAAGCTATTAGCCATTATAGCTGTATGACTTCAAAATTTGAACATCAGGTAACAAGAAACCTTAAAGCCCAAACACGAAAGCAAAGGCATATTGGAGAAATAACATGACTTTGTTAAGAGGTTAACTGTCTTGAGAGCTCAGTACACACAAATTCCAATCAATATATAGAGAAAACTGCTCTAATCACCAAAACAGAATTTTTAGTGGTGCCAGTGAACAATTTATATCTGATGTCTTGCTCTGACAATTTCTGCCTGGCTATTTCTGAAAGCTATTTTTTTAGTTAAATAGTTCACATTGCTGCAGAACAAACTCAGAATCAGTGAAATAAATGCCTTTGTAAAAAACCAACTACTGAAATCTTCAGATATTTTATTTTGCAAGAAATGGTAAACCTTCTGTTTCCAGATGGACTTTTTAATTGACAAGGTGCAAGAATAGTCTCTCAATGAGACCATCTACAGTAGATCTTACTCTAAAATGCATTTTAGATGTTGCATACTAGTATTTATCAATCTACAGAGAAGATCCTTTCCCAGATCCTTGAGTTACTAAGCCTGTGCTGGAAAAGCTACAGTATGCACATTGTAGCGTGACAAATAACAAAAAGGGTTAGATGGATGTTAAATGTTGCAATTTAGCTGTATATTCTTTCTGTTATTGCAAGTACTGAAAGTAAATTGTCATGTTATTAAGAGTAAACTGTCATCAAGGTTGACTGCTTTCCCAAAGTCAAGCTTGTGTCCCTGCTCAGACATTGTGCTGTCATCTGAATGTGTGGACAGCAGGGTCTTGGCCTTGGGACCTCAGTCTGCAATTGCCCACAGATTCTAACCTCTGTCACGGCCTAGGTGCTTCATGAGATGTCTCCATTCTTCTCATCCCACCATCATACGACCATGCAGGAGTGAGGTTAAAGCTTGATTCCCTCTTGAAGTGCTTGGGGGTGAAGACAACACTTAGTTATTTAGGGAAGGAAGGAAGAATTGAAGTTCTTAATCAAGTTTTGTGCCTGTGGTCTTCTTGAGACCTCATCAAGATTTCACTCTTTTCTTACTGTCAGCACTGCTGGATGGGTGTAGGCCATGGAAAACAGCAGTGCTTTTAGTGCTGATTTTTGTCTATGTTTATAAGTATGATCTCTTCACCATTCAGTGTATGTTGTCCTGGGTATAATACATGTTTTTATCTTCCCTCATCTATACTGTCCCTTAAAAAAAATAGATCTCTAATAGTTTAGACAGCAATGAAAAGTGAGGTGTCTTTCAAGCTGAAGATCAAATAGAATTAGTGTAGTTATACTGAAAGATTAAGAAACACAAGGTAATGGGGCATATTTTTGCCCCTCTTTTCTGTTGAGATCCTTCTCTGAATGGAGATCTTTCTTGATTGGTACAAGTGCAATCAGAAGACACTCCTAAAGGTAATATGTCTCTGTTATCATGCATTTATTGTGGTTTTGATTAGTAGATTTAGAAATACTTTATCAAGAACAAAAGATGCAGTAGTAAACCCTGTGCAACTGCAAGAAATAGTAATTGAAATGACTGAAGTAGGCAACCCAAAAAGGCTGCAGAGAAGCTCTGATCACAAGGAAATTCACAACCCCTGCATTACTATCACCAGTGTTATTCAGTAGGAATACATTTTATCTTGGCACTCAATAAGCATAACAGAAAAAATCTGCTGCATTACATTTCCATTAATAAATGTATTGTACACACACTTAAGCTTATATTTAAAGTTATTAAAGTGTGAAGATCTTACAAAGCTTTGCAACAGCTCAGGAAGCCTCATCAAGTAGAATGTGTGTGTTTTACAGACACTTGAAATGTGGGCAGCAATTAGATTTTGTTTGCTACATTGAAAAAGACAAACAAAAAAAGAGGGGAAATGAAAGAGAAAGTTTAATAGCAGTAGTGACTTTTCTTTTGAAGTAAAATCCTTTTTGTGACTTTAAAAATTCACTTTCATTTAGACAAAATGTAGCTGACAGATATGTAAAGGACATTTTCATAGAGTCATAAAAGTGTAGATCGGTTTGGGTTGGAAGGGACCTGTAAGATCATGTAGTTCCAATCCTCCTGCCACCGGCAGGGACATCTTCCAGTAGAGCAGGTTGCTCAAAGCCTCATCCAACCTGCCTTTGAATACTTCCAGGGATAGGACAGCCACAGATTGGCTGGACAACCTCTTCCAGTGCCTCATCACCCTCATACAGTGAAGAATCTCTTCCTAATATCTAGTATAAATCTACCTTCTTTCAGTTTAAGGCCACTACCTCTTGTCCTATCACTGTTTGCTCTTATAAGAAGTCCCTCTCCAGCTCTCTTGTAGGCCCTCTTTTGGTACAGGAAGGCTGCTCTAAGGTCTCCCTGGAGTCTTCTCTTCTCCAGGCTGAACAAACCTAACTCAGCCTGTCTGCATAGAAGAGGTGCTCCAGTCCCTGGAGCATCTTCATGGCCCTCCTCTGGACTCACTACAATGGGTCCATGTCCCTCCTGTGTTGGGGCCACAGAGCTGAGTGCAGACTCCAGGTGAAGTCTCATGTGAGCAGAGTAGAGGGGGAAAAATCACCTCCCTTAACCTGCTGGACATGCTCCTTTTGATGCAGCCTAGCACACAGTTTCCTTTCTGGGTTGCAAGCGCACACTGCCAGCTCATGTTGAGCTTCTCAGCAGCCAACAACCCCAAGTCCTGCTCCTGATGGCTGCTCTCAATCCATTCTCTGCCCAGCCTATATTTGTGCTTGGGATTGCCACAACCCAGGCATATGACCTTTGCACTTGGTCTTGTTGAATTTCATGAGGTTTGTATGGGTCCATCTCTCAAGCTCGTCAAGGTCTCTCTGCATGGTATCCCTTCTCTCCAGCTTGTCAAATGTACCACATAGCTTAGTGTTGCCAGGTAACTTGCTGAGGGCACGCTTAATCTCACTGCCCATGTCAGTGACAAAGATGTTGAACATCACTGGTCCTAATACCCCATCCCTGAGGAATGACATTTGTCACTGCTCTCCACTTAGACATCATGTTGCTGACCACAACTGTTTGAGTGCTACCATCCTGCCTATTCCTTACCCACCAAGTAATCCATCTGTCAAATCCATGCCTCTCCAGTTTAGAGACAAAGATGTCATGCAGAACAGTGTTAAATGCCTTGCACAAATCCAAGTAGATGATGCCAGTCACTCACCAACTCCATAGCCCCATCATAGAAGGCCTCCAGATTTGTCAGGCACAACTGACCCTTAGTGAAGCCATGTTGGCTTTCACCAATGTCCTGGGTTCAGCAGTTGCAGTCAGTTTTTCTTCTCTTTAGTAGCTGGTGTTTTGACTTAGCCCAGGAACAAGGCTGATAAGGCCGATGTTTTTGGTTGTTGCTGAGCAATGTTTGCCCTGACCAAGGACTTTGTGAGCCTCATGCTCTGCCGGGGAGGAGGGGAAGCTGGGAGGAAGGAGGAACAGGACTGTACTGACAGGACCAAACTGACCAAAGAGGTATTCCATACCATAGCACGTCATGCCCAGGAGGTAACTGGGAGTGATCCGGAAGGCCTAGCTCTCTCGGGGTGGTTGGAAGAGGTGGTCGGTCAGCACTCGGTTGGTGGGGTGTCATGAGTTATCTGTTGGTGGTTGATGGGATGCTGTATTCTTTTCCTTTATCATTATTATTATTGGTGGTAGCAGTAGTGATTTGTGTTATACCTTAGTTACTAAACTGTTCTTATCTCAACCTGTGGAAGTTGCATTCTTTTGATTCTCCCCCCATCTCTCTGGAAGCAGGGGAGGGCAAGAAAGGGGGGTT
>NDXB01013078.1:0-15887 GCA_002631895.1 Agapornis roseicollis | reverse complement strand
AGCTTGGTGTCATCGGCAAACTTGCTGAGGGCGCACTCAATCCCACTGTCCATGGCAGTGACATGTTTAACAGAGCAACAAAACAGCAGACAAACTCTAAGAAAAATATGATAACGCTGCTAGTTAGGTCATGAGCTTGAAGAGGTGCTCTATAGTCTTCATGAGCAAGACAGCAACCTGTTTCCAGGTAAAGAGACTACTGACTACAGGCAAGCATACCCACATTGTTTGAGTAGGCAACTACCATTCAGAATATAAAGAATAAATTCTGGTTTATGACTTCAAATCATATTCAAACTAGCTGTTTGTTAGTAAGAAAGGACAGCTAATATCAAGCTCCTGTTTTGTACAAGCTGGACATGTCCTGTAAAATTCTTCTTCTTAAATTTAAACTCATGTAGACTTTAGGGTAGCTTTAGGGATGTGTGCATAAAACTAACAAATGCTGAATCAAAGTTAATTGCAGACCTTTTTTGAGAACAGACTGAATCAGTGCATAAATACTTATTCTAAGCTTTGACAACATCACAGTGAAAAGATATGGAAATTGAAATGTATGATTTAAAGAAGAATCAAAACCACAGAGGAAGAGTAAAATAAGGCTTTTGTTAGCTATGAGTATGGCTCAGTCTGCCCTAGCAATGCTATTTTATGCAACAAGTTAATCACATAGTCCTAAAGGGAAATGCCATCATTAGCAGCGCGGTGGGTACCATTGCAGATCTATGTAGTGAGATGCAAATGTGAATTGTGAAGAAACATGTATATTGGCAAAAACAATACGGGTCCCCTTCCCATGCTGTTTGAGCTGTTCCTTCTTTAGCCCAGGAAATATTACAGAACAGGCAAATTGCAGAGTTTCTCCATTTGTATGAGGCTACACAGAATCACAGAATCACCAGGTTGGAAGGGACCTCTAAGACCATCAAGTCCAACCCATGCCCTACACCTCAACTAAACCATGTCATCAAGTGCCATATCCAATCAGACCCCTATCTCAGAGGGTGCTGCACAAGCCATTACTTTAGAGATGCATAAGTTGTTTCAAAGTTGCAATACTATAGAAAGAAAAAAGAGGAGATGTGGTGAGATCAAAATGGCTAAAATTCTGGGAGCTGCATATTGTTAAAAGGATGAAATCCTGACTCCGCTCAAATCAGGGTTAATGAAACAGTATGGCATCTAGTCCCATATGTAATTAGGAGGCTACTTGTCGTACCACTGAGAATCCTGGAACAGGTTGTTAACAAAGAGCATATTGGATCTAAATTAACTTGTAAACTTTGGTAACTTTCCTGAGGCTAACCCAGCATTGGGCCTTCCCATTTCTGTTACGTCTGTGGCTAGTTTAGTTCCATGGGCTTAATTATACATGGGCTTTTCCTGCTGGGTCTTTGTTTTGCTCTTCCTGCAGGTGATTAGAGTATTTTTTAACTGCTTCCATTATGGATCTGAAAAATCAGCTGCAGGTGGGCTGAAGCAATCACACTGCTGAAAATTCATCAAA
Organism: Agapornis roseicollis; assembly: GCA_002631895.1. Classification (NCBI taxonomy): domain Eukaryota; kingdom Metazoa; phylum Chordata; class Aves; order Psittaciformes; family Psittacidae; genus Agapornis; species Agapornis roseicollis. Next base: position 14,380 of record NDXB01013078.1, on the reverse strand, counting down.
GAATCGCTTTGTCCAAAACACACAGTGCACGCATCATCCACTATATAAAATTCTGTTAAAATAAGCAGGAAGTACAACCACGAACCTTTACAGGTGAGGAAAGCCTTGCTTAGCCTTTGGTTCAACTCCACATGGTAATTGTAATGGTAATAACTTGTGATTGCAGGGACTTGTGTCACTGAATAAGTAGTTTAAATATCCTTTCCCAGTTCTTTACAAATAGATGTAGCATTTGGGATGAAGAAGCTGCAGATATACAAATGCTCTATTCACCTAATTAAACATTGACCTTAGGCAGGACCCAGGATCAAGCCACAAACATGCCATGCTCACACACTCATCGTTTTCCTCAGATCTTACTATATTCTTTCTACTACATGTACTGAAGAACTTCAGGAGTGAATGTCTCCTCCTCCATGTCAGTGTGAACTTTCTGATTGATGAAACTTGCTCAGGGCTCTGTCGTGCCTGCACTCCATCTCCCTCTGTCTGAGTGATCCTGAATCTCAAATTGCCTGCTTTTTATTTTTGCTGAATCATAGAGTAGTTCGGGTTGGAAGGGACCTTAAGATCATCCAGTTCCAACCCCCCTGCTATAAGCAGGGACACCTCACACTAAACCCCCCACTGGAGATTGTTATCAGGCTTACAGAAGAAAACCAAATGCCTTGAGTGCATGTAGACCCAAACTTCCCCAAAATCCTGTGCTGATTAGAGCAAATATGTCATGTGCAATCTGTGCAACCAGGAGCTAGATGCATTACAACGGCCAGGTACTAAATGGAGCCTGCTATGTTCCCCTCTGCTGCTCATAAAGCTGAATAATGTGCTTTTTTATGTCTAGCTCCTTTGTTAAATCAGTAGCAACATAACTGCCAATGCCTATGTTTGGTTTTGACAATATAACAGGGTCATTGTGATACTGTATTGTACCATGGCAGACTGAGCTTGCTCACATGGGAGTTATCACGTAGTAAGTCAAGAAAAGCCCTTAGGAACCACATGACTGAATAGGAATTAGCTGAAAGGCCATGTGGATGTATGTCTTCTAATTAGAAAAGTAGTCTGCTCTTGGGAATCACTTCTCATGCTTTGCAAATGCAGCAAAAGCCCACAGTGAGAAGGTGGCATCACCATCAAGTGAGAAACTAGGAGCAGAAGAATGACACTCACCTGCATCATGTGTTCCTATGCCTTGAAAACCTGAAGTGGAGTGTGCCTTCCTCCTCCCATCATCCCAAGAGCAAAACAAGTATTCACAGCATAGTCTTCTGGAGAGGGTATGTGTGGCCATAAAGGACACCGCCGGTTTTGCAAGCTTGGGCTTTGCAGCTCGTGCTCTTAAGCTGCCAGCTCTGGTTTTGGAACGTTTTCAAGAAAAAAAAAAAAAGGTAATAGAAATAAATCATTATTTCCTTTGCTCTGTGTGACCACCATTCTTTTGTTAACTTGTCTGTTCCTAAAACTCCAGTATTAACTAAGCTATAAGAGATTCACTTTGAAACAGACTTTCCACATCTTTTATGTCACTGGAGCACTCCTGGACCAACATGACAGGTAACGTAGAAATATCCCTGCTAGAAAACAGGGGGAGAGAAAGAGACATAGCTACTAAGAGCCAACAACTTCTAAGTATCTTTTAACTAACAAGTGCTTTATACTCATAGGAGTTTGGAACAGACAGAAACACACAAGCTCTTGGCTTACACAACAGAGAATAACTCCTACGGTGTGTGCATGTGTGTAAATGTAACACGTACAAAGGCGGTTACAATTTAGGTAAGTGATGGGACGTGATGAATATAGTAGTAAATAAGCTAAATAGCATATTGGAAACCACTCAAACCAGGCATATTCATTAAATGCAACTCCACTGTTCGTGACAAACACTGAAGTCCCAATCTAGTTATTTTAAAGGGTTTAGAAACGGATAGTTGGAAGTGTCTGAAACAACAGGGTTCACCCTAGAGTTCTCAAAACATGGTGCTGTTATAGTCAGTAAATACTTACAATTTAAACTACAAAACACCTAGTCTCAACTCAGGGTGAGCTGTAAAGGGAAAGGAGAGCATTTGTGTCAACATGCGAACATTTAAGCAATCACCTTCATTTGTCTCAGGTGTTACCATACTATTTGGAGAGCCCTTGTATCCAACTATCATAAAGGAGTTGCATACTTTGCTGCTGAAGAGTCTTTCTCTGGAGAAGGCCTTATCCACCAGCCTCTGGACTCCATGTGCTGTTCCACACACGATGGAGGAAGCACCCCCAAACCCCTTCTTGCGGTGCAGCCAGCTCTCCAGCACATCCTCGCTCACAGCTGGCTTCCCAGGGGTCTTGAAAATTACTCAGAATTCAATTCAACTGCAAAGCTTGGAGAAAACATTCTTATCTGATTTGCCAAATTAGTCTTTCTAATGAGCCAATGAAGTTCCCTGCTAGCATGAATTCTTGAAGACCCAAGAACTGCTGCTTCCCAAAATAGGTTTAGGAAAAATAGGAACTGATCTTAGGTTTTGGAAGTGAATATGCCAGGCAAGGCAATGCCATCATGATTCTAAAAATGCAGCCTGTACACAGGCAGTTAACTAAGGCATTTTCTCCCAGATGAAATGGCAATATTTGCTTTGGAATCAGTTTCACAAAGTGCTTGTGAATGCAGACCATGCACTGATGCCAGCGCATATCATGAATCCAGCTCTGTGTGCTCCTAGAAGAGCAGAGTATAATTTTACATTAAAGGTGTCTACATCTGGTACTGTTCATATGTTCTTTTCCCCTTTCCCACTCAAAATAAAAATAGCAACATAGGAAAAAGTAGGGAAGATTTCAAGCATCGCTGTGAATTACATGAGAAGGAAAGTTTCAGTAAGTCTGGAGATGTGCCATGGAGCTTTGCACACCAATTGCAGCAAATTTGTCCTGGTGGCATAGTGACTTGCCAACAAGTTGCATGCAGTGACTGAGAGCTTGCTGTGAGCTTAGGAACAGACTTACGGCCCCTTTTGTACCAAACCAGGACAAAACCTCCTAGGGAGAACCTGGAGGATTGCCCTCCAGAGGGGTTTCAAGATCCCTGGGCTTCCCAAAATTCCTCATAAAGGAGGAACTGCTTTAGGACACGCAGAGCAGAGAACTGGAGAGCTTTTTGCTAAAGTCATCTATCCATCTCCCAGTGGAGGGCAACGTTTGCCTAACAACTGCCTCAGGAGCTGCAAGAACCGCAAGGCACACAAAGCCTGACCATAGCTCAATCCATGGGGAGACAGACCATCCGAAGAAAGAAACTTTAATATCAGTTTCTTGATAGTTTGCAGAAGCTGTCCTCTGTCTGAGAGAATGTAAAGGGAAAGAATTATGAACCAGACAAAAATGAACAGTCACTCTCCCTGATATATATTCCTGTACACAGATACCTGGAAAGCATTAACTGTGTTTTAGCCAAACTATTAATACAGACTTCCTACTGCATTTACAAGAGGAGGGCTTTCCCTTTGAAATAAAATGTATTGCTTCTGCCTGGATTTCCTTTGAATTACTAGCATGTTTTTGAAGCCCACTGATGAGACAATAGCATTCCAGGGCTGGGCTCATCAGTGACAACAAAAAGGGAATATCAGTGTTAAAAAACCCCAAATGCCTATCAATATTTCCACCAGAACACTATATTCTTCTATTTAGTTCTCATTTCTTCAACTACATTTAGTTCATGAGGCCATGCAGTTTAAATAACTTGACAAGGTTTTCAACTAACGTTTCCTGATGTCAGAAACGTTTACCTCAAATGCAAGTGCTCTTACTCTGTCCCCAGCACACTGGTATAGCCATCCAGTGGGGCTTGTTAGAATCCCCTGAGCACTTTTGCACTTTGAGAAACTTCATGCATTGCCCTACAGTAAAGTACTCAAAAAGAAAAAGGAACCGTGGAAAATCCATGTTCTAATACCTCTTCATAGAAGTAAAGCTACTGTAAAAATGATTTCTTAGTATGTGTTTTATATTAACAAATATGGTATTGCAAAAACCAAACTTGAAGTACTTCCTGCTGTGGCCCTATTTTCTTCAGTTGAGTTTTTCCTGGGTTACGCTATGGAGTGTGGCCAACAAAAAATTTGCCCCAATGAGCCTTAAGCTCCTTCAGACATTCTGCTTTCAAAATCACCTAGAGAAAGGTTACTTTCTTTAAAGCATCTTGAAGCACTACAGGAGTTTGTGCTGCGCTGGCACAAAGACAGCGAGTGACCTTTTCTTCTATTTCTGTTGTATGCTGGCGAGTGCTAGTACTTTTCCTTACCAACATTCTTACAGATACCTATCGCTGGAGAGAGTCTGAGAAACAGTGCTCACACCCAGCACTGGGATCGGGGCAGTCCATTCCGGAAGCAGAGCTGTGCAGCAGTTCCAGCCTACCAGAAGCCATCCATTTATCTAGTTTGCTGTTAGCGAGGGGAGGAAAACAGGGGGAAAAAAGCTAAGCAATATTATTATCAATATGATAGTAGGAAAACACATTCATCTGCAACCTGTATTCCTTTGTACAGTCTGTTGTACTTATTCGTGAAAGCACAGCTTTCAGGAGACCTATGCAGTCATAAAACGTGGCCTATCATCACTGGTTTTATTTGTATGCAGGGGCAGATTGTAGCTAAAATATACTGGTATAACTTCATTGACTTCATGGACCTATGCTCACAGGCACGTACTAAGAATGTGACCCAATGTTTGTTTGCTTTTCAGACCACAAAAGTAGTGCTGCACAGTCTAGCAATGTATTTTAGTAAAGCCAACCAGTTCAGACTCACGTTGCTTTAATGCACATTTTTTCATGCTTCCCACAGAACTGCTGCTTTTTTCAGGCTCTCACTAAACCGAAACCTCCAAACACCTCCTGACTTAATCAAGTTTATTCCCATTAGTTAACTTATTTCTTTTGCACATACGTCAACTAATGTTAAACAATGAAGACAACAAAAGCTGAGAATTTTGCTTCCAGGTTATTAAATGACCATTAATCTTTTCCTTTAGTTTTGAAGCTCTCCAAATAGCGATGGAGTTGGCTTAGGTCTGGGCATTACACAGTAAGAAATACACATGTGAAAGCTGGAACAGAGAACACAGCCGAAGAGGTCACCAAGCTGGTGTAGCAAATGAGCAGACACGTTTGCATAACATCATGGCAGACTCCTGAAAGGCAAAACTCTGTGACTTGCCAGAGCAAACAGGTGATTATACAGCATATAAGAACGTATTTCCTTTGCAGAGATTTAGGTGATCGCATATAAAATAATGAGCTCGCAGTTAAAGAACAGATGATGAATGAAAGGTAAACAACAAACGGGAAAATGCGATTATTCATCTCTCATTTATTTCACAGGACCTGATATTTTTGTTACCTAAATCAATGGTAAAACTATCCTTAACTGAAGGCAAGAGAGCCTTGAATCCATTGTATGTGCCTGCTTATGTTGCAGCAAGCCCCAAGCTGCACCTGCCAACATGTGCTTTCAAGCAACTCTTACAGAATCAGCTCAATTTGTCAGAAATGAAGAAAGAGCAAACACAAAGTGGTGTGATTCGAAATGTCAGAATATGGTCTCATCATACTTTAAATGTCAGAAACAAAGTTTCTAGGGTGCCTATGATATTTGATACCCCACTGCTATGTTTCTCTTCGTTTGTTTATGTAACGCTGCTGCAAGCCGCTGAACAGGAATAGCTGCATTTTAATGATGGTGGTAGTAAGCCCATAAACATAGATTGGGGAATTTAGGCTGAGACAAAGGGAGAGGGCAGATGTTAAAGAGAGAAAGAAAGCTTAAAGGCCTCAAGCAAGGATGAGTTCTTGGCTCCACTGAAGATTATGGGGGTTTAATCAATTATTTCAACAGGATAAGTATGGTAATTGTGGCTGAAGTGCACTTGGATCTTACACAACGAATTTCAGATGAACGCCAGGTATCAGTAATCCACATACAGTTAATGAACAGTACTTATCCTGAAATTGCCTTTGTACTTGGAAATCATTATCAAATTGCTTAGACTATCAAATTATAAATCCTGTTCCAATACAAAAAGAAGGTAAATCATCTTCTTAATAACCCCTGAACAATTCACTAGCTATAGCACACTGAGTAGAAAACTGACTGGAAATAATTACATTTCTGCTAAAATCACATAAAACAGCTTGCTCCTTCCTTCATTAAAAGTTTCTATGATCATGCCAGAAACAAATTGCTGGAATTGAGTAGTTATCTCTTCAACTGGTTACAACAAGATCAATGACATTAAAATTAAACAGTTAAGTCTTTTATAAGTATGTCCATGTGGTTCATAGAATCATAGAATAGTTAGGGTTGGAAGGGACCTTAAGATCATCTAGTTCCAACCCGCCTGCCATAAGCAGGGACACCTCACACTAAACCATGGCACCCAATGCTTCATCCAATTGTGGTTCTAGAATGAAAGCAAAAGTAACACAGGGGATATGAAAATACGGACCAAGAGTCAGATTAGGCAGATTTAAGGATTACAAAGTTCCTTTTAACTACAAAATACAATGATTTTGCTGTATTCATTACAGGAAGTGACCCTGTATGGGGAATGGTAACCAAAGATCTGGATATAATACTAAGTACAACGATGTTTACCTGTTAATCCTATGCCTTAACACCTTTTTCCTTTCAATGGTGTTAACACCTAAGTACAACATACTTTAAATGGCCTCCTTACAATACTCCATTCAATAACCTATCCATCTAGATAGCTTTCAGATGCTATAAATCTGATCTTGTGGATAAAGAATACATATTCTATTAACTTTTCAAACAAAAGAGGAACTATTAAAATACTGAGATTTATTCCTTGCAAAGTCATTTACCACCCAAAACACTGGGAAATGTTAAAATCTTTTCTTTGGCCTGTTTTCCATTCAGTTTTCACATCTCATGAAGTCTGCCTGAATCCAATTTCTTTTTGCTTTGTGCCAAACTTCTCCACGGACTAAGCTTTCCATTGTGATAGGATTTCTGTGATGCAAACTGTGTTGGGTGGCCATAATCTGGCATGAAAGACCAGGCTCTTCCAGTGAACCCAGGCCCTGCAGCAGCAGAAACGAAGCAAGGCCCTGTGAGGATATCAAAACAACAGAGCTCAACAGAGAGTAATAAGAAGTAAATCTAAAAGGAAAAGCAATGGCTTAGGCTTACAAATTGATGTTTTCAGAGCTAGCCTGACAAAAGTAAGTGCCTTTTGTTCTCAGCTGCAATTTCTTTTCCAGTAACAAATCCAAAACTTCCGCAAAATAGTTTCAAAACTGCTTTGTTTTACTTTCCACAAGACAACCAAGCAATACCCCCCAGCTCAAACAAAAGGGCAATGCGTTTCCCACTAGAAAACTCAGCTTGAAGGCTCCTCCAAGCACAGAACATGTCTGACACGAAGCTGTCAGTTTTGTTGGAGTGGATGAGCCGAGTTATCCAGCGTTTAGAAAGCAGACAGTAAAGGAAGAGGGCAGGATGTGGTAGTGGTTATTCAGTAGGTGGCACTTTTCTCTATGAGGTTCCAGTCTGGCAAGAAGCCCAGGTCAGTCAGGCCCCAGACAACAGATAGAGTGTCCAAAGGTTCAGAAATGGAAAAATGTTGGGTTTTTTTCCCTGATGCTTTCCACTTGCAGAATATAAACATATGGTAGATTTCAGCTGGACTAAAACAGATACGCAAGAATTCCATCTGCACAAAGCTGTGCACAGAACTGATCCTGCCACTACTGGTTTACTGTGGTCAGAGAATACAGCCTTGTGCCCTGCTGCAGCAGGAGGTGCAGGCTGCTGCTTGAGACTGGTCAATGTTGTAGTAAAGCCCTGTGTTTGGCATTTTGACCCAATTCAAATCTGGTCAACATTATCCTGCCATCCAAAAGTATCTTCAAGGTTTAATTTGGCTGATACTTTCTTCTCTGCGTGCTTTGTACAAACTTCCTCCCTCAACTGCCATTTGTGTGAGAGTGGCTGCTTTCCAGGAAGGGAGAAATTGATTTCTGTGTGCAATTAAAAGAGAGAGAAAGAGAGAAGAGAGAGAGAAAAAAATCCAACTGGCTTCACGGCTCATCTGGCACTGCTGCTGTCAGAAACTCAGAGAGGACACAAAACAATCCTGCGGCCTCCTGCAAACAGTTAATCGGGATTTAGACAACTCTATGGTTAGCTTGCTTTAAGAGAAATTGCTCCAAAACGAAGCAAAACAAACATGTGAAAGGCATCAAGCCTAAATTTTCAACATGAGCAACACCAATAGACCCTTCCTCTAGCCAGGCACAATCCCTGTAATACTACAAATTAGACAGAGCCCCTGGGAAGTATGTGCCTGCAGCTGCTGCGCAGATGTGTATATAGAAAATGAAGCAGATTCTTCCAAATGCGCTGGGTGATTCTGGGGCTAATAAAGTTACCACTGGTCCAGTGTTAACTGACATCTTTCCTTATTAAAAAGTCATGTATTTCGTCTTATAGCAAAACACAGGCAAAACTGAAAAATATCCTCCCCTGAATGGGCAACAGATTTAATTGTTTTCACTTCAGAGTGATTATCATCTTGTAAATACTCATTTATTGTTAAACATCTTTTTCTGGGAATAAGGAAAGTTGTCCTTGGTGTTAGTTCAGGAGCAGGACCTCTTTCTCAGGAAGCTGGTTAGTATTTATTAGGACACACAAATGCGCATATTCTCCTCCAATTATTTACCTAGCATTTAAACACAGACTCAGCTTGTGCTTTTGAAAGATGAAGGAATAGCCCCAGACAACCCATACGGTTGGCAGATGGTCAAGATCAACTAAGAACCCAGTTGCACACACTGCCTTCCTGCTTTGCTATCATGGGGCTACATTCTTATCTGCTTTTCCTGCATTTTCTGGCCTCCACATTAATGCATAGTGAAGCTTGGATTCTGCAACAAGCACGGAAGCAGAGGTTCTCAACAGAGCTTGGAAAAACCAGGTAACAAAACTCAACTGCATTGCAAGGCAACAAGCACCGAGGGCAAACTCCAACTTCAGCGATTGTTAGACTGCTAAACAGACCATCAGAAACCTGGCCTTGTGCACTCGCTTTTTGGCACGTTTGACAACCACAGCTCTAAGATCTGGGGCCATTAGCTGCCTCTATGTGACCAATAACAAATAAAAACAAAGCAGCCTTGTTCTGCAGCACTGACAGCACTGGACTGCCCTCCAGGCAAGCCTGATCAGAAGCATATGTGCTGTCTAAAAGATAGTTTATCTCTTATTACCAATTCCCTGGATCATATAGCCTTCCAGCTCTACTCCTCTAAGAAACAGCCAGTGCCAAAAGCCAACAAGTGAAGCTATAGCTTCCTTCCTTCACTTCTTGAATGGAACATGGGATCTGATTGTGGAAAGCATATATTTGACATGGAGTCCACAAGGATCCTAGAAAGACCTTTAACAACATGCTTTTTAGAGTCATATGCGCTTGACCAATTGGGAACCTATTGTACATATGTCACAGATATTCAGACACTGAACTGACCTTTACAGAAACCCTAAGTAACAGGAGCAGTGACAGCACAGCAAACATTTCTCCTCCTTTAAGAGAGCACCACTCGTTCATACACAGCTTCAGAACAACCAGAGTGCAAAGAATCCCCCTGCATTTGGGGAAGGAGAATAAAAAGTGAACAATGTGATGATGGATATAGAGGGTGAGGCAAGCAGGGACAAGAAACAGAGCAACCAGGAAGAAAAAGGAAGGCAAGGACTGAAAATGGAGGAAAATAGATAGATGAGAGGGAATGTCACTGATGTGATGAGTTCACAGGCAGGCAACAGGGGCAAAATACCTTTTACCCATTGGAAAATACAAGGAAATGGGCAGGTTGGGGAGGAAGTAGAGATATCTAACAAGAATTACTTTAGCAAGCGTTTTTTCCTCCCTTTTTCACCTTACTGCAGAGTGGAAGTTCATTTTAATCAAAAAGGCAGGTTTTATATGTTCTTCTTGGAACCTGAGCAGTGTTGCCTCCTTAGTTGGTATATTTCTTAAAGTCCTCAAACGTGCCTAAAATATTCCCCTTTGCTATAACTCTAATGGCGTGCAGTCACTTCAAGCTGTGGTCTCCTCAGTTAGGATAAACAGTGCTATGCCAATGTTTGGCTGATGAAAACCTCCAGAAACATACCAGGAGCTTAAAATGGAGACATTATAATTTTGTAAAGAGCACTCCTCCCTGTGAATTACTGCTCTGTTAGCATCCCACCATGCCATCGCGAGACACCATTCTGATAGTAGTGGTAGCTGTCCTAGGGCTTATTTACAATGGAGCTTATTTGCCAAGGCATCACCAAACCAACATAACTACTCCCTTTCTACTCCCCTACTACTACAGATCTCTCAAAGCTTTGCATTACACACTACAGAAGGCCCAGAGACCCCTGCAAGCTCACATAGAAGTGAGCGGTTTAACAAGAGAGCCCATGCCCAGTATAGACATTGCTAACAGGTTGCTTAAGTTGTTTCTAGAGAGTTTCCTCAGGCTGTGGGGCATTTTCATTCACTTCCAGGCCAATGCTACTTATGTGGACTGATGGGTCAGTTGCCAATTCCCAGTCTCAGAAACTGGTGGCTGGAGAGATTTGCCCATAACAAACCTGGTTTTAAAGCTCTTTTGTGGGTAAATATGTGATCATATTTTTAAAACCATTTTTCTGCAGCAGTTTAAAACATTACAAACTCTGACACCTGCCTTGTGGGAAATGTACTTGTGGCTGATGCCCAAAGCAACGCTCAGGGCAGCATCGCAGCCTTCCAGTATCTGAAGGGGGCCTATAGGGATGAGGGGAGGGACCCATCATTAGGGACTGTAGTGACAGGACAAGGGGCAACGGGTTCAAACTTAAACAGGAGAGGTTTAGATTGGATCTAAGAAAGAAATTCTTTCCTGTTAGGGTGCTGAGGCACTGGAATGGGTTGCCCAGGGGGGTTGTGAGTGCTCCATACCTGGCAGCGTTCAAGGCCAGGTTGGACAGAGCCTTGGGTGGCATGGTTTAGTGTGAGGTGTCCCTGCTTATGGCAGGGGGATTGGAACTGGATGATCTTAAGGTCCCTTCCAACCATAACTATTCTATGATTCTGTGATCATGAGATGATCCCATTCCTAGTCCCTGCCTCACAAATGACCCCCAACATGTGGCTGATTCTGTGCATCTTTCGCCGGAGACACAGGTCAGGATGAACCTCCTGTCACATCTGTTAACACAGGCTGAAGGAAGAGGTCTGCCTGCTGGTCCCACTCCCACCCCTTGGCGAACACTCCCACTAGGGGCAACATGATGCCAGAACATGAGGAGCAGCTGCTACTTCTCCATGTCCCATTCAAGAAGTGAAGGAAGGAAGCTACAGCTTCACTTGTTGGCTTTTGGCACTGGCTGTTTCTTCAGAGGAGAATAGCTGGAAGGCTATATGAACCAGGGAATTGGTAGTAAAAGATAAAGTACTTCTCAAACACGGCATATGCTTCTGATCAGGCTTGCCTGGAGGGCAGTCCAGTGCTGTCATTGCTGCAGAACAAGGCTGCTTTGTTTTCATTTGTTATTGGTCACATGGAGGCAGCTAATGGCCCTAGCCAAAAGTCAGGTTTGTATTGCATCAAGCGCTGCTCTCTAAAATCCAAAGCAAAAGTGTTTGCCCTCAAAAGCTTGTGTGTGAGACAGGCAGTGGGTAGAAGGAGACAATATCTCTGCTTTGCTATGGCAAAAGACACACCAGGTTGTTTGTGCAGGGTCACACAGAAAGTCTGTAATAAAGCCAGAATTTGAACCTACATCTTCTGCATGCCATTCCAGCACTAGTGCAACAGGCCCCTCCTTCCTCTCAAACATGTGTTGCCTGACTTCTATCTCTGAGCTTGAACCAAAGAACATCAGCATGGAAAACAAGCCTTAAGCTATTGCACTGAGGAAGCAACTCCATCAGCAATGGGCAGTCGAAAACTCCAGTGATGCCTGCAGTCAGACACAACCTAGCTCTATTTATAAGGCTCCACAATACGTGTTATAGGAGGCATCTATTTGAGAAAGGTTTGAAAGCCATCCACGATGGAAAAAGCAAAGCTGGTTTCCCTGCTGTATCATTGCGCTACGTAGGGGCGAACACAGTGCCAAGGGATGCAAATTCAACCTACCCCAACTGGCAGGGAGCTCAGGATATTGGTCACCGTCTCTGCTGGTTCCCTGGTCAGAGCTAGTATCTTTGCTTCCATTGAGAAACCCTAAGCAGGGCTTCAGAAATTACTTGTTCCTTCCCAGAATGCCATGAGGAAGTTTGCAGATGCAGCGCTGTCAGAGCTAATGTCTTTAGACTGATGTTGAGCTTGTACAGAGCAGGTTGCCAGTTCACAGAACAAGCACAGCAACAGAAAAGACAAAGAGCAGAAAGGGAAAAGCAAAGAAACTAATGGCAGCAGATACTGTGAAACTGATAGCCTTAACTTGCTGTGCATCCCTTTCAGAAGTTATGGCAACAGAATATTTAATCTCATTCATTCAAGACTTGAATGAGAAGAAGTATGTGAGTAATAGGACAAATCCTAAGATTAGACAAACTAGCGTAGCAAATTTTACTGCAGAAATTTAAGTGGNTTAACTTGCTGTGCATCCCTTTCAGAAGTTATGGCAACAGAATATTTAATCTCATTCATTCAAGACTTGAATGAGAAGAAGTATGTGAGTAATAGGACAAATCCTAAGATTAGACAAACTAGCGTAGCAAATTTTACTGCAGAAATTTAAGTGGAAGTGCATCTTTCACTATTTTTCCCTACTTAGTTATTGCTGCTATCTCCAAAATTCAGGACTTCCAATATACAGGTGTCCTGGGTTCAGCAATAGCAGTCAGTTTTTCACCTTCTTAGTAGCTGGTGCAGCTGTGTTTTGAGTAGCGGCTTGGGAACAAAACTGATAAGAGCAATGTTTTTAGTTACTGCTCAGATGTTTTGACCAAGGACTTTGTGAGCCGCATGCTCTGCTGGGGAGGAGGGGAGGCTGGGAGGAAGCAGGGACAGGACCCAAGCTGACCAAAGAGGTATTCCATACCATAGCACGTCATGCCCAGGATGTAACTGGCAGTTACTCAGAAGGGCGAGTTCTCTTGGGTTGGTTGGAAGAGGTGGTCGGTCAGCACTCAGTTGCTGGGGTGTCGTGAGTTATCTGTTGGTGGTTGGTGAGATGCTGTATTCTTTTCCCTTGTTATTTCCTTTATCGTTATTATTATTGGTGNGGGGTGTCGTGAGTTATCTGTTGGTGGTTGGTGAGATGCTGTATTCTTTTCCCTTGTTATTTCCTTTATCATTATTATTATTGGTGGTAGCAGCAGTGATTTGTGTTATACCTTAGTTACTGAACTGTTCTTATCTCAACCTGTGGGAGTTGCATTCTTTTGATTCTCCTCCCCATCCCTCCGGGAGCAGGGGAGGGCAAGCAAGGGAGGGTGTTGAGTGAGTGAACGAGATGCATGGCTGGGTTTAAGCCACAACAACAGGTTTTTTGCTTGTTTAATTTTTTCAGAACTCTGATAAAGGACATACCATGCACTGGTATGCCTGCTGGCCTAGGAATTCACAAGCTTTAACAAAATGACATTTCAGAACTGCTCAGTGCCCATTAGAGGACCCCACCATTCTTATTGCTTCAGCTAGAAGCCATGGCACAGCCCAGGCCACGGGTTTCTAAGCTCTTGTCTCCTGGATATCCCTGGAGATGCAGCTTCTACAGCTTGGGGAAGGTCACTGTTCAGAGTGATCTGCTAATGGAGAAACGGGCCAGATAAAGATAACAAGGCCAGAGTCCATTAGAAACCTGCCTCATAGGCAGTGTTTCACTGAAGTTGTGCTGCTGGTTAGAAAATCATAGAATCATAGAACAGTTCGGGTTGGAAAGGACCTTAAGATCATCCAGTTCCAACCCCTCTGCCATAAGCAGGGACACCTCACACTAAACCATGTCACCCAAGGCTTCATCCAATCTGGCCTTGAACACTGCCAGGGATGGAGCACTCACAACCCCCCTGGGCAACCCATTCCAGTGCCTGAGCACCCTAACAGGAAAGAATTTCTTCCTTAGATCCAGTCTAAACCTCCCCTGTTTANCAACCCATTCCAGTGCCTGAGCACCCTAACAGGAAAGAATTTCTTCCTTAGATCCAGTCTAAACCTCCCCTGTTTAAGTTTGAACCCATTACCCCTTGTCCTGTCACTACAGTCCCTAATGATGGGTCCCTCCCCACCATCCCTATAGGCCCCCTTCCAATACTGGAAGGCTGCTAGGAGGTCTCCACGCAGCCTTCTCTTCCCCAGGATGAACAGCCCCAA